>MU193688.1:182-19066 GCA_016904865.1 Pissodes strobi | reverse complement strand
TAATCCCAATACCTTAGGCCATAACATATCCAAAAATGATAAAAAAAACATTTGAAAATAAAAAAGTTATTAAGCATTAAAGAGGGTTCCAATTTAATTTTGCCCACAGTGTAAATTGATAAATGTTTCAGTTGTCTTTTTTTTCGATAACATCTACTTAGTTCCAGACTTAGTTTTTTGTAATTTGACAGTTTTTGAAAAGTGTGTTACACTTATTTATAATTACGTAAGAGAAGATATCTTCCATAAGCTTTAATGGATTAGAAAGAGCTATGGCGATACCGACATACGAACTTCATTTCAATGATAATTTTATCAACATGTCATGGTTTTCAAAAGACTTGAAGCTCTTGAAAATTTAATAAAAATCTAGGTTCATATTTAAAAAAATAATAACTTGATGATGACGGCCCAAAGAAGAAACATCGGATTCATTTCATAATTTTATAGGGTGTTCAATGTAACACAACACATTGGTCATTCAGAGCAGATGCTACGAAAGCTCTTTTGCGAGCATATAGATAAATAAAGAAAATACTTTTTGAAATTTCATAGGCCAAAGAAGATTCAGAAACATCACGTGTTGCATATCAATATGTCAAAGTTGTAAAGTAGTAGTAGGGCATAGTATTTTGGGAAGATATCTTGGGTCAAGTAAACAAAAATAGTGAAACTATACAGAACCCTAGATTGAAAGGGAATACAACCACCTCAGCACTGGCTTCACTAACAAACCTTATAAGAACAAGACGGAATCGGGATAGATTTGAAGAATATGAGGTGAAACGTGCTGAGTTAGCTGATTCTGATTGCACATGCGATGAAAATGAAATACACTGAAAACTCAAAGTAAACGTGCCTTTGTCACCTCTAGACTATGTCCAAGTACCAGAAGTTGAGCTAACGCCATCAAATAAATTTCGAACTCAGAATTGCGTTTCTACCATGGATCAATTTGCGGCAGAGGATTAAGGAATACAAACTAATTGATACCCGTATTGGGTTTTTCAAAACGATAAATGCACTTCATGATGAAGAAGTTATTGCAGCAGCTCAACACTTAGCAGAAGCATATAACAATGACTTAGACAATCAATTGGGAAATGAACTGATTCAGTTCAGGTTCTTACCATGAGTTTAAAAAAAATGACTACGACAATGAAAAAGTGATTAGTAAAGAGAAGTCGATAAACTCACCTCCTAATATTGAGATTGCCTTAAGAATGTACCTGTCACTTATGGTCACAAGCAGCACTGGACAAAGGTCATTTACAAAATGGAGGTTAATCAAAATCAAGCTTCGAACCACAGATCAAGGAAGGTAGATCTATGCTTCGAACCTTCATGCTAGAAAACAGGCTCAACTCAGCATTGATATTTATAATAAGTAGCCTCATTAATTCAAAGCATAGGCATTAACTAATTAGCCATTAAGTGACTCTATCGTTTTAGTTAGATTGTTTGGAAAAATGCTGTATTAACCTTAATGATATTCAGGTCTTTTCATTTTTATCAATAATAATAAACTTTAAGCATTTAAATGAATAATTGCTGAAAATGCGATTTTTTTTACGTTAATTTAAAGAAATATGTTTTTCTCTATAGGGCCTGCGCCACAGATTCAGCTTATGTGCACTCAGCAGGCGAGCAGGTTATTAGGCATACCTTTTAAATAAGTATAATGGCAATCTTCTGGACCAAAATTTAACAAACAGATATCACATAAATAAAAACAACTAATCGAACTTTACATACATAATGATACCATAACAAATGATAAAATATCATTAAATTTTTTGAAGAATTAAAAAACTTATAGTGCGAGCTTTTTTATGTTTCGAACCCATCGATTGCGAGCTCAAGAGTTTCAGATTTTTTGGTACCAATCATGTATTATAAAAATCATGCTTATTATTGAAGCCGTAATGTTACGCTCGGCGTAGCATAAAATAAAAAGTTTAACTTGCTTTTCATTTTTTCAAAGACACAAATGTAATTAAAGTTATAAAAGGCATTTAGTTACCGGCCTAGACAAAAACCTGTCCCCGTCTGCAAGAAACAAAGCTTTGATTTTTCCTTTTTTTGAAGAATAGTGAAGAGTACCAAATAAGTATTTCTTCCAATTATATTTACATACAACTTTAGATTAATGAATTGGTTGTAAAGTAAGAGGTAAAACGATGAGAATAACAAGTACCTGAAAATGTTTCATTTGTTTAAAGAAAAAGTTGATTTCAAGACGAAAAATATCAAATGGTTCTTGCATATGTGAGACGCTTTGAAAGTAACGTATTTAACTATAATTACCTTTTCAGTATATGTACCACCTATTCAAAGAAATACGAGATGCTAACGTTCAGTTTTACACTTTAATCAAGCAGAGTAGTATTACGATAAAAGATTTCACCTTGACGCTCTCTGGACGTAGTTAAAGGATGCGTTTGGTTCGTAGGAAATTATCTCGCTCACGGATTTAGGAGGGTCAAGTTTTAATTAACTCTCTAATTTGAATTAGTAAATGATACAATAATAACAATAAAAATAAACGATTTTAATGATAATACTCGAATATAGTTAAGTTGGGATTATTGTCAACAGTCTTGTGTTTCACCTATAAACGTGTGTTTGGAAAATAAAAGTACAGACTATATATACAAATAAGATTTGTCCTTAGATAATAAAATAAAATAGCTTTTGTTTCCACATGAACTTTCAAAGTATATGGGAAACGTCATTATATAATACATTGTAGAAGTACAATTAATATAAATACGAACAAATCAGAACCAATATACAATATATTAACAAACCAATAATAATAATGAAAGAGACGTCCTCATTTAAAAATTCCTGATGAGTATAAAAACACTTACTTAATAGGTATACACGTAACAACTTTTCAGAAAACTCCCAAATGTACTATATTGTTTCAAATAAGGTGGGAGCAGTAAGAATTTTGAAATTTACAAATAGTGTTCTAGAATAGCGGATTTTCCTAACTCCTGCCAGATATGGCACGATTCTCTTTTAGTAAATGAATACTTGGGAGTACCTACATAGTTCATCTTTGTGGCATTCAAAAATAAAGATTACAATGCACAAAAAGCAGGCATTTTCCAGTACAGAGGTTATATTAATAGAATATAAACTATAAAGAACTGGTCCAAAATAGGCCCTTGTGGGACACTCGTGTAATATTTAGCGGATTAGAATTAGAAATCAACCTATTAGAGTCGCTTATTTGGCTTATAGACACAAACTGATGTCTGTCCCGTAACAAAGTGGACACGCACTTAAGCGCAGGGCCCTTAAGGTCATTCGAGCTTACAAAGAAGTGTATCATGATCAACGCAATCAAACGCCCTACTAATGTCACAAAAGACTCCAACATAACACTCAGCCTCTTCCAGCTTGCATATAGCCTCTGTAAAAAACCATCTGCTATATTATTATGTATTCTAGCACGAAACTCATATTGATTGCAGATCAAAATATTCTCTCGACTTAAATCAACCTTTCAACAAAACAATACTCAAAGATGTGTGAGAAACTAGAAGAAATTGCCATCTGGTAATAGTTTTCTACCAACTGTGCATCTTCTTATAAATCGAGACCACTTTGTTAATCTTTAAAATCTCTGGACCATTGCCCTCCTCAAAGGATTTATTTAAAAAATATAACAAGAGATCAGCCACAATATCAACAATTCGCTTCAAAAGGAAGCTCGACACACCCTCATACCTATTTATAAACTGCTTTTTTTGTCAGAGGATTTTTGAATGTGTTATTTCTTTCATTAACAATTATTTGGTTTAGGACCTGAACTGGAGCATCTTGAAATTAACTATTAAAACTTATTGCTATATCGACTGGATTATCAACAACTATGATCTCATGTTTTATGGTTGTTTTTAACTGTTGTTGTTTTTGTCGTGTTAGTAATTTTACAACTTTTCAAGACGACCTCGTAGTCAGGGCCGGATATATAGGGGGTATTTCGGGGGTGTGACCCCCCCTCCCCCTCCATCAATGTTATTTATTCGGCAAATCGGTCAGCATTCGGTAATTTGGCATTGTATGGCTTTATTGTTTCTGATTTATTTAGTGTTTTACAAAAAAATTATTTTTTTGTCATACGCTCCCAAAAATAGCTATTTTACGGACTCATTTGAGTCCGTAAAATGCTTCTTTTTAGGCCTAGTCCCTAAAAGTCGTCATGGCAACCTTTACGGACTATTCCAAAATGTCTAGATGTCAAATTTCGAATGACATGACAAAATTGTCAAATAGTTGCTACGATATCAATTTCTAAGCTTACTTTTTCGAACATTATGATTTCAGAAAGTATGGTAAATTTGCAAATTTAAGCGTTCTGAAGAATTGTAAAAAACGTATAACAAAATTTTGGGAGCGTATGACGAAAAATAGTGTTTGTCACACGTACCTAAATGAAGTTTTTCAAGACTCATCTGCTATTTCAGACTCGGCTAACGCCTCGTCCGGAAACAGCAATGATTCGTCCTGAAAAACTTTATTTTAGGTACTTGTAACAAAAATAACTATTTTTACATGCAAGCACAAAGCGTTACTATAACTTATCATTGAAAATAAAAGAACTAAAAATTTCTCCAGATGTTAAAGTTTTATCGAAAACTTGATGGACTGCACGCGTCTGTCTATAAACTGTTAACATCTCTTGAGTAATTATGAGGGAATAATGAGACAACTACTAATCAAAATATTTTTACAGAAAACCAAGAAACCTAGGCCCTAGTATTGTCAAAAAAATCCTTACTTTGATATAATTGTTACACTCATATTCATAAAAAATATAATGTATAAAACTAAAAACTTAACGGAACTTCTAGAATCTAAATGAAGAGTAAAGGCTGTGTACATGTACGAAACATACTAACTAGAATCTAAGCAGCTTAAGATTATTGCTTCTAGACTGTTAATTGATTCAACCAATAGGTTTGTTCTAGCAGCGATTACAAACGGTTTCAAACCATCCGGAGTTTGCGCATAGCGATATAAGCGGCGCTTATATCGTTATGCGCAAACTCCGGATGGTTTGAAACCGTTTGAAATCGCTGCTACAACAAACCTATTATTTCACTGAATACTATCAATAACGATCGCGATGGCATGGTGACGCTTATTAAGTGCTCTTTCATTTGGTAAAAAAATCGGAGTTGATGGTGAGGCTGCTTTTGAAAAAAATCGTAGAAGGAGAACAGCTCCTAAAAAATTGGAGCCAACTAGAAAGTTCAGAAGGGACCTTTACACTCAATTCATTTTATAGCTCATAATTCAAAGTGGTTCTGGATATTCTAATTAACACAATGCAAGAATATTTAAGAAAATGTTTAGAAATCGTACAGCCACTTCACAAAATTTTCACATTCGCTCTAAGCCGTCAAAATTGTAGCTTTAAATTTAGAAAAACGGCAATAAATTTATTTTCATATATAATATCACAAGAGAAAAAAATTTGTCGGCCAAACTTTCGAAAGGAATGAAAGTTTGTTGCTTGGCAATTTCGCGAATGATATTTTTTGTATCAAAATCACGAGCCGTCAGGCGAGTGGTTTTGTCAAAAATGTCATGAGCGAAATTGCCGAAAAGCAACAAACTTGAATAAAACCTTGAGAATAATGTTGCCTACACAATTTTTTCTCAAGTGATATTCGTCATGAGCAAAACTAGACAATGCACCGTATTCACAAACAGAAGCTTACTAAAAAGACGCTTTAATGACGTTTGTCAAACTCACAATAATGGCCGAGTAACAAACCAACGAGTAGCGACATAAAGCGTCGGCACCTTTGATGTTCAAGGGACCGATTCCGGCAGAGCCGATGACAGTTGGACACCATATTTGTAAACTGCTCAAACCATGAAGTGCCTCGAAAGGAAGCGACTCTGTGACTACACTATAAAAAACTTGAAGTGGAAAATTGCTCAAGTTTCATATTTGAATCTGACTCAGTAAAATTTAAAGCTTCTCTATAATTAGTGGTTTTCCTACTTCCTGTCGATAATAATTTCTGAAGGCTTTCATCATAAAAATATATATTACTATATTTCTTCTACGATTTGTTGATAAAGGAATCTCAATATTTTCTTGGAATTTTATTTAAATAATTACTTTCCTTTAGTGAGGGTGCGTTGAGAGAAAAATAAACCCACGTATTTCATGATTTCATTTATCATGTTAAGAAGTTGTTGTGTCAATTTTTAACCTAAATAAAGCACTTTGAGCTTACACGCGCCTGGTTTGGAAGTTATTGAAGAGGTGTAGCCGAGGATTTTGATAGGTAGGTAGTAGAAAAAGATATATTTACGACGTTTTCAGCGGTTCTCAAATAGACATTTCTTATTATACTAGTTTCAGCAACTTCTTGTTATTATTAATAGTACTCCATTTCTTTAAATTACGATGTTATATTTACAAAAGTATTGGGTAAATTTTTTGAACCTTTGAAACGTGGAGGAAAATTAAAACTTGCAACAGCACAAACAAAAAGTTTTTATTAATTTAATAATTAGTTTAGTTATCAGTAGGCTGAGGAGTTGTAAGTCAGGAGTACTTACTTACCCCAGTTGTCTTAAGGGATTTTAATCCTTACACGCACTCTTATGACGACAATGTTGTTAAAGTATTAATTTGAATAAAAGACAACAATTTTCACTAGTCTGACAATGTTTATTAATCAAAGGTTATTGAAAGCAAATTTGCGGCGTAGATTTCGGCAGAAATGCAACTAAAATTGTTTAGTAAACAAATTTTGACATACGGGTACAACCAAAACTAAAAAAATACCATATAAAGGCAATACCAAGCCAACCCAGGGAGGGATGACTGACTATGTCCTCTATAAGGAATGGCTCGAAAAAGAAAGCTATTACTGACTGATGGTCTAACATTAGCAGCCTCCCTTGTTTAAGAGTAAGATAGCACCAACTCTTCATTCCCGCCGACCTTGTTCGATCCTCCTCCGTCTCGGTACTCTATTTACACTGTTAACAGATATACTCTGTAAAAATCCTAGCAGAAGCATTTAAAGGGATAAAATTTGAACTGTCTTCCCAAGGACATGGACTTCTGTTAACTTAACAGAATCTAGGACTGAATACTGACCACGTAATGCCAATGCTTTTAATTATGTGTGCATTACATTTATTATTATATAATTATACCTACATATACTAATAAGACATAACGAATAAAATAATGCTTATAATAAATTAGTGGTTGCTATCATATAAACAATACTAGCTTTAGACATAAACATTATATATTAAATTTTAAAGAATACAATATTTTTAGTCTTATAAATAGTTTTAATACAAACAACTGGGGAAAATTTGAACAGGGATGGAGAAATTGCACTTTTTCAAATATATTCACGAGATAATTAGAATTTTTTTTGTCTGTACATATGTTCCCAAACTGCGAGTTGAAAATACTTTCTGGTGGTGATGATAAACCACCAAAAGTACCTTTGGTTGCATCAAAAGCTTTAAAATGAGACAGAAGTTTGTCTACATCAATACTAGTACATTCTCTGGAATGGTTTCTTTATGGTAATTGCAATCAGGCAAGCAAATTGCTGCAGTTGATGTTTCCGACTCCTTATTAATAATTTCTACCATGTCCATGGATTTTAAACTAATGAGAACATCATCTAAATTCTCCTTACAATTCATGTGATTTTAGTGGAAATAATTCTGCACAAATAATTTTCTAAAGGCACTTTGAAACTGTATTGATGTGGGATTTATGCAATTGCCTCCCTGGTGCGTTGCAGGATTTTCTAAACAATCTGGTTTTAAGATATTTATACCCACAGTTTAAAAGTGCTTGCCATAAACTGAGAAGACTTATTGTAATAGACCAACCTTTAATAATCCTGACCATTTTTGATTATTACCTTTAAATTTGGCAAAAAAATCAAAGCTTCATTTAAAAATTCTAACTGTGAATCAGATCTGTCAAATACATTCTTAAATTTATAAGGATTATTCAATGATAGTAAGTTCAAGATATCAAACAGATTATTAAATTTTTCTACAATTTAAACTGTTGCAAAAGTTTCATTTGGAAGTGCACCCAAACTTATGTACCTATGTATTCATTCCACTGGCAATTGAGTGGCTCAAAAGTTGAGCGGCATAACTCACTCTCATTTTTCAAAAGTTATGGGATTAAGGTCAGAATTAGTGAGGTTGGAAGCACACCTGTAGAACTGCTGTTTATCACATTATTTAATAAATGACCAAGGCGTTTTTCTACCTTGAAAGTAAAAGGTGTGCTGCCTAAGTTAGTGCGGGTGGCCTTAATTAAATAACATGGGTCAAAAATATAGAACATATTCTCACCTCCTACCTGAAACTCTGTATTTTCAGGTGTAATTCCTAGACATTTAGTCAAATCAATAAAATTCGAGCCCATGTCACTTAATATGCCTTCCGCTTTTAAATATATATGCTTTAAATTTAAAATACAATCTTCTAAAATAGTACGAAGTTTATCAAAGTCAAAGTCAAAATGTGCTTTATTGTAAGAAGAACAAATCTCTTGTTTACAAAGCAGTCCCTTATGCATATAAAATAAGATCAAGTAATATAATACAATACAAAGTAAAAATAAATTTTAAAATTAAAGTGAGAATAAATATAGAAAGAAAGATACAAATGCAAATAAAAATACAATAAAAATACAAATAAAAATACAAATGAAAATAAAAATACCTGACAAAACTACCAACTATCATTATAATACTCCTCCAGGCTGTAATAAGACTTTGCCGCCAAAACACTCTTGATCTTCCTCCGAAACCGCGAGTATGGTAACCGTCTGTACTCAGTGCCCAAACGGTTATAGATCTTGAGGCCCTCGTACATAATTGATTTTTTTGTAACTGTTAGTCTGGGAATAGGAAGGCGCACATTTTGGTTTAAGGCCAATCTTGTATTATGTGATCGATCAGGGATCTCAGCACAAGATTTTTTGTGAATCAGACAGACTGTTTCAAGGATAAATAAAGATACTAATGATAATATTCCATGCTTAACAAACAGTGGTCTACAATGTTCCCTAATTCCTACCTGACACATAAATCGTATGGCTTTCTTCTGCAAAACAAAAATCGAATTGAACGACTGTTGGCTGCAAAAGCCCCAGAATGCTATACCATATCGACTGTGCGACTCAAATAGTGAAAAATACACCATCCTAGCCGTCGCGGTCCCCAATTCGCCCGAAACCACTCTAACGGCAAAGCAAGCAGAGGCTAGCCTAGAACGCAGTAATGAAATGTGTTCATCAAATTTAAGCTTATTGTCTATCAAAAGGCCCAGAAACTTAGTGACTGATCTATTTTCGACATGTTGATCACTTATATGTAAATCATTAAAATTAAAGCCAAAAGTAAGTACATTGGTTTTAGTGACGTTTAAGCTAAGGAAATTAGCATCACACCATGCCTTAATTTTTGATAGATCCGAGGTTATAATTTCCTTAAGATTGTCACCCGTTTTTGCATGCCATAGGAGAGTGGTGTCGTCGGCGAAGAGGGTGATCTTCCCCCGAATATCGATCATCGCAAGGTCATTTATATACATTAAAAAAAGAACAGGTCCCAGTACGGATCCCTGAGGCACACCAGAATGACACACCAGGGGTGCAGACTCATCGTCGCCAACTCTCACCACCTGAACCCTCCCCGAAAGGTAAGTTCCGAACCATCGATTAGCCGTTCCCCGTACACCATAGTGGTGAAGTTTCCGCAGCAGCACTTCTCGATCCACGCAGTCGAAAGCCTTTGAAAAATCGCAAAACACTGCCGCAGCCACATCACCACCATTCAAACTTGTGTATAGGGTCTCCAAAAGCGAAAAGACCGCATCACTCGTGCTCTTAGAAGCCCGGAAACCAAACTGCGAGCTGGTTATAACGTTGAATGCCGATAGAAAATTAACCAGCCGCGATTTTACCAGCTTCTCAACCACCTTCGAAAGGGTGACAAGCAGTGATATAGGACGGAAATTAGATGGATCCTCGCAGTCACCCCCCTTATGCAAAGGGATCACAATCGCCCGTTTCAAGCAGGAAGGAAATTCGCCGGTCTGAAAAGAAACGTTAATCGCACTCGCGAGTGAAAGCAAGGCTGTTTCTGAAAGGTTCTGAAACACCCCAATGGACATTCCATCGTACCCAGAAGAATTCCTATTCTTGATCTGCGAAAACACATCCCTCAATTCAGCCACATCGACGGGGCGAAAGTAAAAACTGCAAGGAACGTTCACCTCGCTAAGATAATTCAAAGGGTCCCCACCAGTCTCCATGTTAGAAGTCGTTCTTTCCGCCACAGAACAATAAAAAGCATTCAAAGCATCCGGCCTCACGTCGACAGTACCAGAGCACGAGGCGCGTCTGCCTCTTAAGTCATTTATGATAGACCAGTTCTCTCTTGTCTTGTTTCCAGCTTTTGAAAAACGATGTTTATAATATAAATCCTTGGCATTCCTAATGGCCTTCCTGTAAATCGGTTTATATGAATTAAAATACGATACGAAAAAGTTGTTGTCAATATTAAATTTGCGAATATAGTGGAGACAGCGCAAATTTTTAGAAGAGACTCTTATACCAGATGTTATCCACGGTTTACCTTTTTTACGTTTTAATTTTTTAATCGGGAAGACTTTATTAAAAAGGTTAGTCAGCTCGTGGTGAAATGCACTTAGTGGATCGGGAGAATATGTAATATGGTCCCACTGTACGGCTGCGCATTTTACGCTAAAGGGTTTAAAATTCTGAGTGCTAAATATTCTACCCATTCTCCGTTTCCCTTCTCTCCGATCAACCCCAAGCGGGAACCCAACTAAAACAGCCTCATGATCAGATAGCGCTGCTGACAAAACCCTCACATCCTCTAGATCAAAATTTGTACAGAAATAATCCAAAATTGTTTGAGTGCCTACAATCGATACAAAGGATGCAGTGTTTCATTTTGATATCACGGGCCTTAGATACTGATTTATTGTGTAGTCCTGGTTGACATTGCAGCTTTTCAGCATATATAGTTGGTGAAAGGTGAGGAGGTAGAACACGATTATCTATTCTTAAGTTGATTGGTTAAATATCATCCAAATTCACCCATTTTGTTTCTTCATCTTTTGACATACTAGGACCTGAACGTGATAATGAGAATGAAGGTATTGTTGATACAGTATTAACAACAAGCATAAGGCTATTTAATTGCAGGCAAACAATATCATGTTAGACCCAATAAAGTGTCTGACAAATTTCAATTAGCACAACTCAGATAAAAACTGGAACTATTTATGTGACCAGTGGGTACTTTCTGTTGGATACATGACTCATAAAACTAGGTAGTGTTTCTAGTACATATTGTTTATTGAATTAATGTGATTATAGGATGAGGTGAAATATCTGAATTTTGACTACCTATCAGGGTAATTACTGTTTCGTAACTCACTTGTAACTAATAAATCCAACCAATAAAATTATTCTACTCATGGAATTCAAAATGCTGTTGCTAAATTCAGTCATAATGATTAGACAAACAAAATAGCTATAGCAGGTTCTTGATTTTCTTTGGTGGTTCTTGAGATGAATCTTGACTTGTCTCAAATGCCCGTAGTAGATATTGACCAAATATTGTAGGAATTGCATCAGGTACCAAGTGCTTTCTTTCCTGCAGAGGTTATCTTAGAAATAGTATATTATTTTATATGGAGGAAAAGTGATACTTTTCATGGCGCGCTCGTGTTTAACAGCCGAACGGAGTGAGGCTGGTAATAGAGAGTAAGCCATGAAAAGTAACTTTTCCTCCAAATAAAATATGCTGTTTTTTCTTCAAATGCCGACAAATTAATGCAAAAACATCTCTTTTTAATAGTAATAATGTCTAATTATTATTGAAGATAAATGGGTTCGCAAGGCGGCTTAGACCACGGTCGTAGGTGGCCTTGCTTAGACCGATGTCGGTGAATATAATGTAACATAAAGCTGTCAGTGGACACTGTCAACAATAATTATTTTTTTAAGATTGCGTCTCCGATTGCGTTTTAATTCCGTATTGATAAGCAGTTATTGAGTAAGTTCGATTAAATAATAACCAATTTGTTCCTAGATTAATGATTTTTAGAAATGCAGTCACAAATTGAGTGATAAATACAAATTGTAGTTGAGTTGTTGATGCTTATTTTGTTGTCTGTTTGTATTGTATCTATGTTGCTATGACAACACTTTTACCTCCGCCGGCGGAAAAGTGAAAAGTAACGCTCCGGCGGAGGAAAAACGAAACTTCACGGCCGCCTACACAGTCTAGTAATGACGGATTTATTGACGTTTGAAGAAAAAATACTTTTCCTCAAAGTGAACTTCGCATAGTCTATATGCCATCATCTGTTTAACTGGTTTACGCACTATATCACTTCTGATAGAAGCTTCTGCCCAGACTTTGGCACTGAATAAAAATCTCATTAGATTTATGATAACTGTAATTTTATAAAACTGAAAAAAAGAAATATTTTTAACACAAGCTTGGTCTTTCTGCAGTTTTTGATTAAAATACAGGGGGGCAGAGATTGTAAGCCTGTCATTATACTCAGGAAATGAAGCATTTATAACACATCGAGGTACATATTGCAGTTTTGGAATGCCAGCTAACTTCTGCAGGTGGCGTGTTTTACAATTTGAAATTAAAATGTAAGTTGATTTAAATTAGACATCTACACATTTGGCAAAACTAGAGTACCTAGAGCAGAACCTTCAAATATCAAGTGTGATGTAATTATGTTATAAGTTTATCGATATAAACTCATCTATGAATATCAAATTACCTATTCTTCTCTGATACATCATTTACAAAATCCTTGAAAGAATGCAATACATTTATCTGTGAGTGAAGGCATACTGGAATACATTTTTATTTCCAGCACCCAATATATTTTTGAGCTGAAATATATTATATTTCATATCGAATTCCAATGTCTTAGTTTTACAATAAAGGCCTAGAGTTCAAAATATTCCATTAGGTTTTCGTTGTATCCAAATAACAAAATAGTCAGTTCTTATTGAAACACCCTTTATATATGTATGCTATACTTGTGCACAACAAATATTATGTTTAATAAAAAAAAAACAAAAAAAAAACGAAACAAATTAAAAGTTAACAAAAATCTTACAAAGAAATACGTCTCTTAAGAGGTTGGGTTATTACATAAAAGAACTAAATAATGCTGATTTACTTACGATGTTTTAGAAATAGAATGAAATATCAATTCTGCTAATTTCTTTTTTGACGATAACCTGAATTTTTGTTTACGAAGATATTAATAACTTTTTTCTACGAGCGTGCGCAAAGTAGCTACTTTGCGCACGCTACTCAGTGCGCAAAGTAGTACTTTCCCGCACGCTATGCGGGAAAATGTGCGGGAAAGTAAAATTCTCTAAAATCACCAGAGACAAGAAAATGTTCATATATTTTTAGAAACTTTACACTTTTGGACTTTTTATGCAATATAAGAAACCGTTTTAAGTCATAATTATACTCTTTTCCTTAAAAGTTTCCATAATTCGCGATATTGTAACTTAAACCAAAAACCATATATCTTGAAATCCTCGGTATAGTAGTAAAAAATTATATCAAGCAACAATACTTATAATTGTCAGATTGACAGATTTTAAACAAATCTAGGTGTAAAACGAAGTATCCCAAAAAACATAATTCTCAGCGTCGCTAGAAAGCCTTAAGAAAATGGATAGTTCTAATGACCCCAAGATTTACCTGAATGTATCCTGGCACTTGGAGGAAAAATGTGATTGATCGAAATATTTATGCAACATAAGAAAACCGTTTTAACTCTTAATCATTCCCTATGCTCTCAAAGCTTTCGTAATACGCGATATTACAACTTAAACCAAAAACCATATCTTTTTAAGTCATGTCAGGTCAACAATAATAGTCCTGTAAAGCAACAGTAGGTATAATTGACAGATACTTTTTCTTTTATTTAAATACGGGTCTTTATTATTCTGTGCTTGTTTGGACCGCGCTCGTAGAAAAAATATTGTTCCCTGATATTTTTCTGTCTATTATCAAAAAATCCTTAATCCTTTATCCTTTTCAGGTATGGATTATTTGTACCAACTTGAATTTTTCTAATTTCAGGCTATTATTCATTAGATAGTTAGGTAATGACAGGCAAAGATAACGTAGCAGCATTGGCTTTTATAGAATGGTAGCAGAGATGGATAAACAGAAGCATAATTACTCCCAAATATTTAGTATTAACCGAATTTGTTGTTCGGAAGATTTACTGGAAATTAGGGTATGATTCAAACTAGGATATTACATCTGTGATTCAAACGGACTATAGACACGTTATGCTACTTATTTAACCAAGATACTCATTACATTAAATAAACCGAACCGCCCTTCTATTTTTCCTTTTCCGCGGAATCGAAATCGTTGGTTAGGTCAAGTTAGGTTCTCTTTTTTTAAGGTTACTATGAAAAACATCAGGTCTACTAAACATAAAACCCAGGCCTTACAACAAATAACTTCTACAAACTAATACAGGCCGGAAAAATTTCGTTCCTTTACAATAGAATTATTTTGCTGGAAATTGCCCATAGACCCTTCATGTGAGAACACCATAACAAATTTTATAGGAATATAAGTATTCTAATTAAGAGAGACTATTTTTTAAGCACATATATCGGTGCATTATTAGGTATTCTACTTTTGAAAATTTTTGCTCAATGTAGAATGTGAAGATATATGTTGTTGGAAAAAAAAGAAACTTGAAACTGAGAACAGTCTAGCAAAACACACTACATGATGTACCGAACGTCTTTTGGAATTCAATTTCTCACTTATAAATTGCACTTTTTCACAATTAATACTCCTGTATCAATATTTATCTATTCTTCAAGAGCAATTATTTAACAACTAATTTACATTTCAATTTGAAAAAAAAACAACCATGATATTGTGGGTTAGTAGCTATGTACTTACCGGTCATAATCTTTAGAGCAAATTTGAAGAAAGATTTTCCATCTCCAGACCTAGTTAAACAGGTACGATATGCACAAGAAATACCCGGCATGATTATACACTTATTCAGTTTTAAAATTTGGAAATTACGACACAATTCATAACTAAAACTCCCTTATCGGAATTTGTAACATTGTAAATTGTAACTGACGCGCTACAACAAAACAAAAGTCAGTTTGACGGATGGACACACTATTTCGAGCAGGCGCAGAAAAATTTGGTTCCCCAGCTGTCGCGCTACTCGTTGGTTTGTTATACTCTGATAATAGTTATACCAGACACCTTTCTGATGGACCTGTCATAGTTTTGTCGCTAAAAAACCACTCAATTAACGGGCAGGTAATAGTAGTTTTGTCAGTAGGAAACGAGCAGTTGCTATGACGTTTTACCAGTGAAAAACACTCTAGGGAAATAGTCAGCAGAATATCACATATTTAGATCTAGAAGCCAGCCAGGCTAAATTGGAAGTATTTATCGATCAGTGTCAAAATGCAGTTTTTGAGAAGGCTTACAAAGTAAAAGCCATTTTACCATTATTTTATAAACTCTGTACTTCAGTTAAAATAATTCCAGTTAGTGTGGCTTCCAACGAAAGAAGTTTTATTATGCTCAAATGTATTTAAAAAAATTGAGCGAGTCTGCTAGTGCTCGAGACACTGATGTGTGAACATATGTCCTATCCTATATCGACATCATGGACATGCAGGTAGCTTTTTAGAAGCACCACTTGAGTTGTTGCAATCGCGGCAGTCCTGGATTAGCTTGCTCCTCAATGCGCATGGGTTATGATGTCACATCGGTTTACACATTACCGTCCCATTTGCCGATATTTACCCTCATACCGCCGCGTAAGATGTTTACACATCAAAATTTCTGATGACAACAATGAGCGATTCATATTTTAGAAAATATTTCTTTAGAAACGTTAATTTCACAGCGGACTTCTTTAAAGCAAAGACGAATTAAAGTCGCTTAACTCATAATTTGGTAAGTATATTTACGAATATATGTTGTTATGTTTATGTATTTGTTTGTTTGAATTTATGTTTTAAAAATAATTATTTTTGAAATAACGTGTACTACATTGTGTAGTTTAAGAATACCGAGGGAAAAAATATTCGGCGTTCACATGCGGACCAATCGGCATTTCAAGTTCCCCACACCAACTAAAAAAAAAATATGCTTAGAACCAGCCCTGCTCGTAGTATTCTTATAATCAACAATCGGACTCTGGAAACAAATACCTTTAGCATAGCTTATACCAATGGCAAGCTGTGCTTTTACTTTCACTCGCCAAAAGACTGTAACGTCTCTTTGCGTCTATATAAATAGCCTCCATACATGGATATTGTTTTTCCTTTTGAAATAAATCCTTGAGAATTTGGCTTGATGTTCTTACCTCCTGAGAAATCCAACTCTTTTATTCAACCTACTAACCTCACTTTTCAAAGAAAATTATCTTTAAAAAGGAAAAAAAAAGTATCATAAAAGCATTTAGATGATTCCTTCAATAATTCTTGAGTGTCATAACCCCTAACTAGTATCTTAATATATTATTTTTTGTCATACGCTCCCAAAAATAGCTATTTTACGGACTCATTTCAGTCCGTAAAATGCTTCTTTTTAGGCCTAGTCGCTAAAAGTCGTCATGGCAACCTTCACGGACTATTCCAAAATTCCTGAATATGTCTAAATGTCAAAAATTTCGAATGTAATGACAAAATTGTCAAATAGTTGCTACGATATCAAATTCTAAGCTAACTTTGTCGTACATTATGATTTCAAAAATTATGGTAAATTTGCAAATTTAGGCGTTCTGAAGAATTGCAAAAAGCGTATAAATAAAAATTAAATTTTGGAAGCGTATGACAGAAAATAGTGTTTGTCACACGTACCTAAATGAAGTTTTTCAGGACTCTTCTGCTATTCCGGACTCGGCTAATGCCTCGTCCGGAAACAGCAATGATTCGTCCTGAAAACTCCATTTTAGGTACTTGTAACAAAAATAACTATTTCAATTTTGCTTTCAAAATTATTCTATTTCGACGCGCAAAGGAGTGTCGAAATGAGCCACTACTTTTGTTGGCTGGTTGCTCGTAGACTCGCGTCTACCTACCACAAATTTTCGACCTTCGGTCCTGCGAATTTGGAAATTTATGGAAATCAGCAACTTTAAGATGGGCAAAGTAAATAGCATAAAAATATGAACAGAAAACTTAATAAGTTATGGGCAGTATAGAAAAATTTAGCACTAAATGTTGGAAGTTAGAAAAATCGAAAATGTCGGGAATTTGGTCTAAATTTTCTCAAAAATTAAAGCTTGTAGGAAAAAAGTAATTGCCGTCTTGAAATTGTCGATTTTCAAAATTTTAAATTTTACGAAGAATCATTTTCATAACATTTCTGCGAAATCAATAATAAAAAGGTTTAGTATAATGCATCATTTTCTACCACTCTATATTGCGTGGCCGAAGGCTAGCATACCTTTCGCAGATTGCGTAAAAACTTCCGGATACTGTAAAAGATCTGCGTATCTTGTTTTTGTATGGAGAATTTTTATCAAAAATGCAGAATATAAATCGTCCATATCGTCAACTTTTAACTGACAAAGTTCTTCCCTTCTGCAGGCACCAGCAAAACCAATAGCAACCACAGCCTGAAAGGACGGGAAAGATATTTATATATTTTTTTTGTTTGGGATATAGCGCAACAAAGCAGCCAAGGGCGAGGCATGAGGGCTGAAGCCACTCTTCCAACATAAAACATATGTAGGTGCTGCAGATTAAATTACAATTATATGAAATTTGTTCTGGTAATCTACCAAGAGGAAGTAATAATATACCACAACGTTGTAGCCTTGTATTTTCTCAACATTTCTTCGAAATAAACAAGGAAAACGTTCTCCGATAACGTTAAGACTTTTCTTTCGTTCCTCCATTCCTCAAATTTCTGATACGCGCTTAGATATCGTTCCCTTGAGGTGTTAGGTGAAATTCTCGCTAACTTCTGCGGCTTTTCGGAATATCTCGAGGGGAGTGCATTCAAGTTCTTCTTGTATCATCATATTATTAATATTATTATAATGTACTTTTTTATGGTAGTGGCACAGGGAGATCCTATGGCGCTCGACGAGCGGTGCATGCGTGAAGATGTTGATTGACATGGTTCTTGAATAGGTGTAGGTTGCCATTAGGGAGAAGCAGATGTCCTGGCAGTGAGTTCCACAGTGATGCAGTACGCCAGACAAAGGAGTCCTTGGAAAGCGATGTTCTACGTGTTTCCAGTTGTACGACGAACTGGTGCGCTTTTGCTGTTTGGCGTGACTGTGTGACAGGCGTCGCCAGGGGTGGGATGAGGTGGGCCAAATCCTGGGAACATCTGCCGTGAAAGTATCTGTAAAATGGGGGCATCTCGGCCACATGTCTGTGGTGTTCTAGACTACCCAAATTTCGGGTCAACTCCGGGTCGCCGACAAGACGCACAGCTCTCTTCTGAATGAAACCCAGCAGCTTTAGCGTGTGCTTTAGTGCGGCACCCCAGATGTGTGAGCAATATTCTAAGCATGGTTTTATTTGCGCGTTTACAGTTTTTTGTTGCGAAATAGCACACCAAGTTTCAGGGAGGCTGATTTTGCGATGTTAGCAACGTGGTCATGCCAGGACATATTGCTGTTGACGAAGACACTCAGCAGTCCGATTGACGAGGATGAAGGAGTGGTCGATCCTGTCGATGATGTCAGGGCTCAGCGTATTGGGCCTCTTGGTAAACGTGGC
The DNA here is from genome assembly GCA_016904865.1 of Pissodes strobi. NCBI lineage: Eukaryota > Metazoa > Arthropoda > Insecta > Coleoptera > Curculionidae > Pissodes > Pissodes strobi. Next base: position 198 of record MU193688.1, on the reverse strand, counting down.
TGCTTGGATCTTTGCT
>JAEQML010064070.1:0-22406 GCA_016904865.1 Pissodes strobi | reverse complement strand
GCTTCAGGTTTGCTTTTCACCAATAAGGTACCTAATTAGCATCAATGCTGTATTACAAAAATTAGCAATAAACAATAATTTTGTTACGTCCACACACAAATTTTAGCACGATCATTTTACCTACCTACGACCATTGTTTATATAAATATAAACAATGCTACGACCTAGTCCGAGCTACCTACGACCTAGTCCAAGCTACTCTGATCTACTAACGAGCTACTCCAAGCTAGTCCAAGCCACTCCGCGCTACTTACGACCTACTCCAAGCGAATTCGAGCCACTCCGCGCTACCTCCGTCCCGCCGTTTATAATTAATACAATTTCATATAGCTGGAACGAACCTTGAATTTCCATTTTTGTTATACGTTCCGATATCGATCTTTAAAGATGTTTCGAAATGCTGTCTGTTTGAACTTTTCTGGTGAGTTTCGGCGACCTTGGCCAAATGTCGGCAATAATTAAGTTATTTCCCATTGCCCTCCGCTCGCTTCGCTCGCTCCGGGGTGCAGCCAGACAAAACCAACCCCCAAACTAACCCAAGGCATACCCAAAATCAAGTAAAAAAAACAAACATTTTAGAAACATAACCTTAGAAAGTATTAAAAACATAGCTTGACACTGACGGGGATCGAACCAGCAACCTTCGCATCACAAACAGACTATTCAACCACTGAGCTAGCAGACCGTTGGAAGCCGAAGACATGGGTAATTCAGCCGATTCAGCCAGCGTCGGGTCGCGTCGTGGAACCGAACAAAAAAAGTTCAGAACACTGACTGCCGACCGGGTGAAAAATCAAGTGAAACTGAGCATAGTTGTAAAAATATTTTCATAGAGGAAATTGAAAAAAAATTGCTATACGAGGTGTAATTTTTAGGTGATACCGCTGTTGCTATCTCAGAATCTAACAAGAATTTAACAACATTGCAAATCGATCTTGAAAAAAACGTCAATAATGGCAACTTTTTTCTAGTTTAATCAACTTTGTAGCTTTGACCGTTTCAAAGATAGCAATAATAGTGGAATTACATAAAATTTATTTAAAAATATATAATAATGTAATACTTCGGAACTTCATTTTTACTATACTTCTTTCGTTTCATGAGAGTGATTTTTCAAGGCCATGACACGACATGGTTTACATTTTCGTCTCGCGTTACGGAATTCTCGTATCGTTGATTGGACGACTAATCCAAACTAACCAAATCTATCAAAATTGATTCCGTATCGGCACGGGTTCAAATGACTACAATAAGTTGAGGCAAAGTGAAACTAACCGAAAGTTGGTTCGACGACTAGCCCAAACCAACCTAATCTATAAAAATTGATTATAACGTATCGGAACCGGTTCAAATGACTAAGATAAGTTAAAACTAAGTGAAACTAACCGAAGTTTGATTCGACGATTATCCAAAACTAACTAAATCTATTAAAATTGATTATAACGTATCGGTTCAAATGACTAAAATCAGTTGATACTAACTGAAACTAACCGAAACTTGATTGGACGACTAACCCAAACTAACCAAATCTATTAAAATTGATTATAATGTATCGGAACCGATTCAAATGACTAAAATAAGTTGAAACTAAGTGAACCTAGGTGAAACTAACCGAAAGTTGATTGGACGACTAACCCAAGCTAACCAAATCTATTAAAAATGATTATAGCGTCTCGGAACCGGTTCAAATGATTAAAATAAGTTGAGACTAAGTGAAACTAACCGAAAGTTAAATCGGCGACTAACTCAAACTAACCAAATCTATTAAAATTGATTATAACGTATCGGGACTGCGTTAGGTTTGTGACATCCCGCTTTGGTCATTAATTATTAAAAGTAAGTTTTTAGTACGCCCCGGCACTATTCAGGCTCTCGTTCGAAGTGCGAGATCTAATTCCGATATTAGATTCGATTTTTATTTCTGTCCCGCGTGACCAAGGAAATCTGTTTTGATTGGGACGTCTAGGAACGCCGAAGTAAAATTTCGAGGATTTTTTAAACGGATTCTTTTTTCTGGTGAAGGCAGCCCTTTTAGTACCTGGCGGTATTTTTTTATGTGCCGTGTAGTTTTCGCCCTCCGAGGGCCTTCCACCCGGGCAGGAGATAGATTGCCGTTCCACCGGACGAAGATTTAGAAGCCACCAGGCGGAACCTTGTTGGTTGGTTTGCTTACTTGTCAGGACTGCTGTAGTTCTGGCACTGAACTATGTATATAGTTCAGTGATCTGGTGTCACCAGTTCGTCCATAGGACCGGCGAGACGTGTTGGACGTCGGAGGGTATTTTCCATGGATGTTTGATTTTTGGTGATAGAAAACAAAGAGATAAGTGTTTAGGTTAAACTTAGATTTAAATTACTGTGTCTGGAATAACTGTCAATTTTGTATTATCCTATTAAGTTATTGCGACCAACTTATCTTGGCGGTTTACGTGATCACGACCCCGCACGGTAGACCAAACCTAAGTTTTCTTTTTACTACCCCAATTACTCGCGGGGGTTCTTAGACGTTTAAGTGGTGCCTATTTCATTTTCATTTAATATTCATAGAGTTTTGATCAATCACTGATCATTTTTTTCTTTTATACTTATAGCTAAGTTCATTATTATTAGATAGTTTAGTGTTTTTTGGGGTTCAAACCACCCTCCATCATCAGTATCATACCTGAAAGTATTTATATCAAAATGTTGGGCCTTCGCATTTTACTTGTACGCTTTTGTATTTATCGCTATTTTTGGCTCATTTACTTTTACGCTTTTGTATTTGTCGCTATTTTTTTGGCTCATTCAGATTTTTTCAAATAAAAAGAGTATTGTATTTGCGACGTTTTTATTTGGATAGAACCTCTCTCCGGAGCAGCGGGCAAATTGCGCGCTCACTTTACAACTTGCTACAGGGCCTGGTATTCCGATCTTGCCGGGTGTTTATTTTAACAAGAGCGAGGGTGAGCTGGTCGAATTCGGTAAGTGCATATTAGTACTACTATCGGTGGAACTCGTCAGAGCTCCACGAGCATCGAACAATATAATAATCATTACTCGTTCAAACAATAAAAAAAAATATTTCTATTACACAGAAAGCGCGTCGCACGTTATAATAAATTTGAATAGATTTGGTTAGTAGTAGATTTAACTTTCGGTTAGTTTCACTTAGTCTCAACTTATTTTAAAGATTCGGCTTGTTTCGGTTAGTCGCCTAACCAAAATTAGGTTAGTTTCACTTAATCTCAACTTATTTTAGTCATTTGAACCGGTCCCGACACGTTATAATGAATTTTAATTGATTTGGTTAGTTTGGGGTAGTCGTCGATTCAACTTTCGGTTAGTTTCACTTAGTCTCAACTTATTTTAATCATTTGAAACGGTTCCGATACGTTATAAGCAATTTTAATAGATTTGGTCAGTTTGGGTTAGTCGTCCAATCAACTTTCGGTTAGTTTCACTTAGTCTCAACTTATTTTAGTCATTTGAACTGGTTCCGATACGTTATAATAAATTTTAATAGATTTGGTTAGTTTGGGTTAGTCGTCGATTCAACTTTCGGTTGGTTTCACTTAGTCTCGACTTATTTTACTCATTTGTACCGGTTTCGGTACATTATAATCAATTTTAATAGATTTGGTTACTTTGAGTTAGTCGTCGATTCAATTTTCGGTTAGTTTCATTTAGCCTCAACTTATATTAATCATTTCAACCGGTTCCGAGACGTTATAATCAATTTTAATAGATTTTGTTAGTTTGGGGTAGTCGTCCAATCAACGTTCGGTTAGTTTCACTTGGTTTCAACTTATTTTAGTCATTTGCATCGATTTCGATACATTATTATTAATTATAATACATTTGGTTAGTTTGGGTTAGTCGTCGATTCAACTTTCGGTTAGATTCACTTATTCTCAACGCATTTTAGTTATTTTAAGCGGTTCCGATACGTTATAATCAAATTTAATAGATTTGGTTAGTTTCGGTTAGTCGTCGCGTCGATTCAACTTTCGGTTAGTTTCACTTAGTCTCAACTTATTTTAATCATTTGAACCGGTTCCGATACGTTATAAATAATTTTAATAGATTTGGTTAGTTTGGGTTATAGTAGAAGAGCTAGCGGCCAAATTGACTAAGGTGTTTTAACAAGGCTAGAAATTTGTTAGCAGATGACTAAATACTACTTAATGAGAATGGTAATGACCTGTCACGCCATATCGTGTTGCGTCATTGATAAACTAATTATTTTTCATAATGCAAAAAAAAACAAAAAATTATGTTGTTTCCACAAAGCTATAATTTTAATAATATGTTCTAAAATTCTTACCTCTGAAATTAAAAAACAATGGACAGGCGATTTCGATGGTTGCATCTCCGTGCCAGGCGGGCATACACTCCTTATGTTTTATGTGTTTATTACGGTGATATTACAAATACAATACATAATACATTTCCTTGGTAAAAATATTTTCTGCAGGTGTGTTGTGAAGTGTTGAACTGGAAAATATTTAATGGACACAAGAAATACTTCATCGCTGAATTTTTTTAATTTTCAAATGAAAGAAAGAATAACAGTAAAAACATGATTTAAAAAGACTTCAACAAAAGGATATTAAAACTAAATAAAAATTAAAAAAATCTACTTCAGCCGACTTCATGAGAGTTAAAAAGTCGTGCGTAATGCGTGACAACTAAATTTGATTCAATATCCAGAAAAATGTGGATGGATTTCAATCATAGAAAATGGTATTTTGAAAGGTTTTTACACCATGCTGGAGGAAATCAACGATTTCCTCACTCAAATGAGGCGCCATTATCTGAATCTGCGGGAAGTTTGCTGTAAGTAAGTAAAATTATTTTAAAGGTACTAAAATGTTCCATTATTAAACATTCGATTCAGACTTGGGACGTGGATATACAGGGTGGCACCTTAGTGTCCCTTTATTTACAGAAATAATTAAAAATGTTAGATACAAAAATTGTAGGATATGTTGTGGCGCATATGGTAAAAATATTTTCAATTATACAGGGTGCTTCATGAAAACCTGGCGTGTGTTTTGTAACTTTTTTTAAATTAAATGTCCTGTATATTATTGCACATTTAGATTCTACATGAAATTCTATATACATTTCATAAATGATGTCCTATATCTATCTCCAACTGTTTTCGAGATATTGACAGTTGAAAATCGGCCATTTATCCAATTTGACTACCTGTAAAATCTATACAACTAAAGATAGAGCAAAATGGTTTGCGCTTTCCTATACTGGTTTTTTATAAGCTATCTTTGACATTAACTTTTTATTTAACCAGAGGTTAACTTTAACTGAAATGTTTTAACTTCTGATTAAATCTAAAATTAGTGTCAAAAAAGCAAAATAAGAAACTGCAAACTATTTTGCTCTTTTTTTTTGCCGTTTAGATTTTTGTAGAACATGGTAACAGAAATTAAGTTCTACCGCTCCATCATTAATTCCACAACAAATACCGATATTAAGAACACTTTTTATTCACCTGATTTAGTTACTGAAAAGTGATTACTGAGTATTTAAGATACACATAAAATGCATTTGAAACGCATGAAACACAACTAATGTTTAAAAAAATTGATAGGAATGACATTAACATTTTTTTCCTATTTACTTATACTTTTAAATATGACGCAAGCCTACTTGCTAAAATCTTGGTTGTGTGTCATGCGTTTTTACGGGAGATGATCGATAAAAACTCCGAAATTCCAAATTTGGTACGAAAAATCATTGTAGATTTATGGAAACAGGGTCTTACGGAAATACTGTAGAAACTATTGGAAAATCACGTGAAAGTATTCAGTATATTTTTAACCAATTTATAATTGTGCTCGCCTGGCAGTCGCTTGCAACCAACAGAATCACCTGTCGTTTTACATAGTTTCTTAAAACAGATGAATAAACATCCTCTATAAATTATAGCTTTGTAAAAGCACCATAAAAAATACATCAAATATAGGGAGTGTATGCCGGCCTGGCACGGATATGCAACCATCGAAATCGCCTGTCCATTGTTTTTTAATTTCAGAGGTAATAATTATAGAACATATTAAATTTATAGCTTTGTGGAAGCAACATAATTTTTTGTTTTTTTTTTGCATCTTGAAAAATGAATTTATCAGTGACGCAACACGTTATGGCGTGGCAGGTCATTACTATTCTCATTAAGTACTATTTAATAATCTGTTAACAAATGTCTAGCCTTGATAAAACACCTTAGTCTATTTGGCTGCTAGCTCTTAGACTATTAGTGTCCAATCAACTTTCAGTTAGTTTCATTAATTCTCAACTTATTTTAGCCATTTGAAGTGGTTCCGATACCGACGTTATTATCAATTCTAATAGATTTGTTTAGTTTGGGATAGTCGTCGAATCAACTTTGGGTTAGTTTCACAGGGCTAAAATACACACACCGGCATAATTAGGGGAACGGGCAAAATTTACACTAAGTTTGACTTCAACTTTCTCTTGAACCCTTCACTCGATTTTGACTTTTTTTTTGTTAAATTGTAACCTGGTTCTTTAAGTATACGTTAGAGATAATGCTTATTTTAAACAATTATTGGTCTTAATGTCATATACAGGGCTAAAAAGAAAGTACTGTTTTTTTGTCAATTTTTGGGACACTCTGTGTAGTGAAAGAATGAAATTCGATATCATTCGATAATGCCAAATTAAAGATTGATCTTTTCTGAACATTTTATTTTTTTATAAGGATGCTATAGGGTTCTGTTAAAAATAGTAGTTTTTATGGGTCGATGAATTTCCCATAATTTTTGTAGAGTGAACGAATGATATTTGATATCATTCGATAATGCCAAATTAGAGATTGATCCTTTCTGAACATTTTCTTTTTTATTCGCTCTGATACGTCGAATATTATGGATGCTACAGGGTTTTGTTAAAAATAGTGAATTGGCCTACTTTTTAAGGGTCAATGAATTTTCGTCAATCTTTGATATGTTATAGAGACCATTAAATCTAAATTTTTATGACATTAAGTTTCATTCCTGATAGTGTTACCGTTATCTATACAGAGATAAATAAACACGCTCCAATTTATGCACTAAAGCACAAATTGGACCAGTCCTAAGCCTGGATCAAGTGTGAAGGAAGGCCTTCGAAAATAACATTTCACAAAATGGAAAACATAGAAGGGACTTTTATTTATCCATGTATAAGTAACGGTAACACTGTCAGGAATGAAACTTAAAGCCATAAAAAATTTTAGATTTAATAGTCTCTATAACATATTAAAGAATGACGAAAATTCATTGACCCTTAAATTTGAGGTATCAGAGCGAATAAAAAAATAAAATGTAAAGAAAGGATCAATCTTAAATTTGGCATTATCGAATGATATTGAATTTCATTCGTTCACTCTACGGAGTGCTCCAAAAATTGCCAAAAAATATAGCTTTCTTTTTAGCCCTGTATATGACATTAGGACCAATTTTTTAAATCAGCAATACCTCTAACGAATTCTGAAAGAACCAGGCTACAATCTAACATAAAAAAAGTCAAAATCGAGTGAAGGATTCAAGAGAAAATTGAAGTCAAACTTAGTGTAAATTTTGCCCGTTCCCCTAATTATGCCGATGTGTGTATATTTAATATTTACAAAGCATTCCATTATCGTTATATATATGTACTTATATCAAAGAAATAGCAAGCAAAATCCTATTCTTTCTAAAAAAAATCTGACACCTATGTTCAATTCGGAAATAATAGTCAGTGACTCATTTTTAGTTTTAAGGCGCGCTTCGAGGGGTAAGGGAAGAGAGAAGGAAATTCCAGTGGCGGATACAATTGCTTTGTAAATTAATATGTTATAATAACTTTATAATGGAATAGTAATAAGTAGCCTTAGGCAAATATACACTTAAAAAAATAAAGTTTATGCACATAAATATGCATGATTTTAGTCTAAAATATGCAAAAAAACGTATATTCAAAGTTATTCCTAAGTCTAGTATTAAGCAACAAAATTGTACTACAAACAAATAGTACTATGTATTCATTAAGGCTAGGAAAGAGTCATGGATGATAAGGGGTTTTTCTTATCATAAAATACCATTTACATCAAAAATCAATAAAATTTTAAGTTTACTACTTTTTATCGGAGGTTTGATCAGAATTTGATTCAGAATTATTACTATCACTACTTTCGGAACCAACATTGATAATAAGATGTTCAACTATAACTTCGACCGTAGTATCCAAATCCCACATTTTTTGTTGAATTGAAAATGATGAATAAAAACGCAAAAATGTGATTTGCGTTGAAATTCATTTAGTTTCCAAAAGCAGAGTTTATAATAGGTATAGGTATATAATTAAAGAAATGCATTTTTAGCAATAATATTAAACATTATCATAAATAAAACAAAAAGAAATAAAAAAAATTAAGCGAATCTGCTAGTACTCGAGACTGATGTGTAAACATTTCCTATAACGACATCGGTTGAAAAAAAATTACAGCAGCAAGTTATGTTCCCAAGCGGTAACCCATCCAAGTACTAATCACGCCCGACATTGCTTAACTTCAGTGATCGGACGAGAACTGGCATTTTCAACGTGCCATGTCCCTTACCTGCATATTTTAGCATGTTCATAGAATAAAAACAAAAACATTCGCATTTATTATATTAGTTAGGATTCTTTAATAATACGAACTGGCAGCTTCGGAGCGGATTAATTCACTGCACAAATTCGACACGAAAATCTAATGCCACCAGGAATAACATCAACATATTATGGACCCAGCATATTTACCTTATAATCTTGGGCCGACATCCTTTGATTTGGGACAGTCAATAACTAGCTTTTTAAAATTTTACTGTTTTAAACGTCTGGGCATCTGAATACTACTTTTGACAGTTCGTATAATTTAAAATAATGATATGCTTTTTTATTGTCTAAAATCCGTTTAAAAACGATTTTAAATGGCAAAATTGTATAAAAATCCGAAAATTCAGACTTTTTTAGGACGATAGCCGTGGCTTAGGACGAATTTGTCGCGGATTTTGAAGCGAAAATCAATCAAGTTCAACCGTCTATTCAAAATAAGCTGTGATCCAAATACACTGCGAATATAATATAATAAAAATAATACTTTTGAAGGTTCGTTTAATTTTAAATATGCTTTTTTATCGTCTGAAATCCGTTTGAAACGATTTTAAATGGCAAAATTGTATATAGTACTGTCCTAGCGGCTAGAATAGGTTTACACATTTCCGTTCCATTTGCCGAGATTTACCCTCCTACCGCCGCGTAAGATGTTTACACATCAAAAACTCAAGGGCATTAAGATCAAATTACCTCAATGTCATTCAAGGTAAAAGACACCACAAAGCATTCCCAAGGACCTTCAAGGTCATACACGCTTGGAGCAATCCGAAGGTCCTATGCGCGACCTTTAACAAAAACTCAAGCACATTCAAGGTAAAATGTCAAGGACATTCAAGGTGAAATTAGGCCAATGTCACTCAAGGTCGAATACACTTAAGACCTAGTGGGCGGGGTCTATCTCAAAGTCACCGGAGGGGGGTGAGGGGGCAAAAAATTGGAGGGGGAGAATTGAGGCCATCTATAGCACTCTACAGTGGATTAATTCACTCCATACTTTCGACACGAAAATCTACAAAGCTTGTTCTTTTACCAGCTACTCATCTTGGGCCGACATCCTTTGATTTGGGAAAGTCAATAATCAAATTTTGCAAATTTTAGAAGAGGGCTATGACTTAATATTGTTTTAAACGTCTGGACATCTGAATAATACTTTTGACAGTTCGTTTAATTTAGAATAATAATATGCTTTTTTATCATATAAAATCCGTTTAAAAACGATTTTAAATGACACAATTGTGCAAAAATCCGAAAATTCGGACTTTTTTAGGACGATAGCCGTGGCTTTGGACGAATTTGTCGTGGATTTTGAAGCGAAAATTCATTTTAAATTCAACCATCCATTAAAAAAACAAACTTATAGAAGGAAAATTATAGAAGAGGGCCATGACTGAATATTGTTTTAAAAGTCTGGGCATCTGAATAATACTTTTGACGGTTCGTTTAATTTAAAATATGCTTTTATATCGTCTAAAATCCGTCTAAACCGATTTTAAATGGCAAAATTGTATAAAAATCCTTCACGGACGTCCTGGATTAGCTTTCTCCTCAATGCGACGGCTTATAATGTCACAATCGGTTTACACATTTCCGTCCCATTTGCCGAGATTTACCCTCATACCGCCGCGTAAGATGTTTACACATCAAAAATGTGCAGATATGAAAACCGAAAAAATTACCCTTCACTTTTAGATAGGAAAATCTATTAATATAATATAATTATAGTCAAAAGCGATCTTATCGTGCGGGTCCAAAGGTCACAATTTTTGAGTCAAAACTTCATTCGTGGCAGATTTTGCGTGTAAAATCTGTCAAAGTAATGACATTTAATGAAAAATGTGACCTTTCGACCCGCACGATAAGACTGCTTTTGACTATAGCCATAACGTTACTGTAATATTTTTAACCTGTTCTGTTTAGCCCGTTTTGGCTAGTATGAGGGTAAATCTCGGCAAATGGGACGAATAAACCGATTCTAGCCGCTAGGGCGGTATTATATACAATTTTGCCATTTAAAATAATTTTAAATGGATTTTGGATTATAAAAAAGCATATTTTAAACTAAACGAACAGTCAAAAGTATTATTTATTAATTATTATATTCGCAGTGTGCTTGAATCCATAGCACAGCTTATTTTTAATGGACGGTTGAAATTAAAATAAATTTTCGCTTCAAAATCCACGACAAATTCGTCAGAAGCCACGGCTATCGTCTTAAAAAAGTACGAATTTTCGGGTTTCTATACAATTTTGCCATTTAAAATCGTTTTTAAACGGATTTTAGATGATAAAAGAGCATATTATTATTTTAAATTAAACGAATTGTCAAAAGTATTATTTAGATGCCCAGACGTTTAAAACAATATTGAGTCATAGCCCTCTTCTAAAATTTGCAAAATTTGGTTATTGACTTTCCCAAATCTAAGGATGTCGGTCCAAGATTACTAGGCAAATAAGCTGTGTCCATATGTTGATGTAATTCCTGATGGCATTAGATTATCGTGTCGAATTTGTGCAGTGAATTAATCCACTCCGAAGCTGCCAGTAAGTATTATTAAATAATCCTAACTAATATTATAGATGCGAATATGTGTGTTTGTTTGTTTCTTAAGCTTTCACGCATAAACTCTTTCGATCATCATGAAATTTTGTACAGATATTTTCAAGAGTATAGTAAAGAACATAGGACACTTTTAGCTTTTACCCGGGGCTTCGTTCGCGTTGATTTTTTATTATTTTAAACTTTGTTATTAAACCTAATTTTTATTCTATGACCAAGCTAAAACGTACAGGCAACGGCCATAGCATGTTGAAAATGCCAGTTATCGTCCGATTACTGAAGTTGAGCAAAGTCGGGCAGGGTTAGTACTTGGATGGGTGACCGCTTGGGAACACAACGGCTGCTGTCATTTTTTTACAACCGATGTCGTTATAGGATATGATAGCCGTTCAATCAACTTTCGGTTAATTTCAGTTAATTTTAATTTATTTTAATCATTTGGACCAGTTCCGTTACGCTATAACCAATTTTAGGGTTTTTGGTTAGTCACCAAAATTCGGTTAATTTAAGTTAGTTTTGTTGCGCGTAAAACCCTTTCAATGTGTTAGCGAGATAGAATGAATCAGATGATACCTACCCTTAAGGATGCGGCCAGCGCAACATATGTGCTCCGACTTGCTCGTCGGCGTGGGAGTGGGTCAATTACTTACTTTTGACCAGGGCGCCACCAGTTTGAAGTATCCAAATCCGCAGATCCAAACAGGAAGATCCTCGGTCTTAAGAATCCATAAGGGCGATCCAAATCGACGATTATCCGCTACGCAAGGGCGTTTTAAAATCCAGACGACTGATAAATACAATTGTTTGGTTGATGGATTTCAGAGCAAATAAAAAACGGTCACGTTCGTGCAGGTTTAAATTTATTGGCGTTCGTTAGGTTTGACAGCAACGTGTCGTCATATTACTTCCAATAATCAAAATAATATAAATATACAACAGGTAAAAGAGCTCAATTGGAAACAAATAATAATCTATATGCTCATAAATGTAAAGACAGTAATTTGAATTAAAATTGCGTTATAATAGAAGTGAATTAGATAAGAGTGATCGAACAATTATTAGCTACGCTTTAACGGAAGTGACAATATAACACCAAATGATTACGAAAGATCAAAAATAACCAATTCCAACTAATTAACAATAAACGCAATATGCATGGGGTATCTATCGTCACATCAACTAATAATTAAAAGTTATCAGAATAATACTTATTACTATTAACTCCGTTGCGCGTGTACCATGGTATACGTGTCGCAGTTGTACATGAATAAACCTTAAGATCCAGTTTATGAGATACCGCTATGTAAAATTACTATAATCCGTTATTTAGTCAATCAGAACGACAATGTTTATCATTTACCACAATATAAATTAAATTGTAAGAATGATGAAATATAGCATAAAAAAAAACTATGAGCCTTAATTGAATCACACTAGTAAATATCGCAGTTATTTATATACGCATTGGTAAGCTTTGCTTACACCTAATCAGTTCCAAAAATTATTATATCAATACTTCGCAGAAAGAAATAAAAACACGCAATTTTCTACACGCTGGAAAATACTAATAACACGCCAACAACATTAGGTAAACAGATCACCATTATAATCTAAACTTATCTTAACTGGTCTTCGCCGATATCACCTACGGCCTTCTGCACGCGGACTTCAGCAATGCACCTTGGGACCATAAACTCTCAGTGGTATTTGAGGCAATCCCCATACCTCTATGGCTACCGTCGATACCAATAAACCACATCCAATCGTACTGACTGACAGCTCCTTGGTTAGCTACTCAATCTCTCTTCAAGCAAGCTCGCTCCAAACAACAATAGCTTGCTTGCTACATAACTCCAAGCAACAATAGCTCTAGCCAGAATAGCTCCTGGTAAAATTGGCTTCCAACAAAAATGACTCCCCGGAAAACTGGCTCCCGTACAAAGGAAAAAAAAACCCTGAAAGAGAACAAGCGCTAAGTATGCATTCACTTACTGCAATTTCAAGCAGCTCCTCTTTCAGAACACTCCCAATTCAATGAGTATTTAAAAATAATAATGAGAGTATTTAAAAATAATAATATTAGTCGTCTTGCCAAAATGCGAAGGTTATTATGACCTTATCATCTCACCCTACAAGTGAAAGACATCAAATACTAAGAAAAACTGACTAATAATATAACCACTGTTTGCTATTTCAAGAGTTCAGACCCCCAGGCAAGAACAAAGCTTGTCCATTTATGTCATTAATATTAAATCTAAATTTACTAAGCTTATGTATGACTTTACAAGTTCTTATAAGCAAAATTTAAAGTAGAAATGAAATTTATCAAAGATTATATACAACTTTATACATTATTAAACCCTATTATACAATACGGGTGCCCATAAGACAAAGAAACAGCTATGAGTGTTCGACGACAATACGATACGAGAACGGTATCATGAACTATCATTCAATACGCTTATTTTCCCCAGAATATTACTTCTTGTAAAAATAATGAGTATAAATAAATCATGCTTTGCCTGTTCCAGGCCTAAATTATCTTTTGTTTGATGATATTGCGTGATTTACGTGCAAAAATTAATACATTTTCGAAAGTAACATTCTCTATATAGCAGCATTTTGCAGTATTTCAATTCTCCCTGAGACCCGTTAGTTAAACTATAATGAAATAACTTATACTCTGATAAAATAAATCCCCTCTGTACAGAAAATAAATGAGTATGTACAAAATATAAGATATGTATATTTATTTACCTAACTACTTAGGGTTTTTCGATGGTACTGACGAATTGGGGAGCAAACGCTCTCTTCTACAGACATTCCTCGAAGAAGGAAACGGCGTACTTTATTCCAGAATACACTGCACGTGGCGAGTTACTAATCCAATCTTGACTTTAGGCAACAACCAGCCCATCCACAGTCAAGCCATAAACTACGCCACTCTCTATCGCCCGAAAAAGTAATATTCCCCTCAGGGTGAATTAAAAATTCTTAAACTTTTATCAGACATATATACGCACTACCTCTTAAGAAGGTTTTCTGAAGAAAGAGGACGATATCAAGCCAAAAACGACTAACTAGCTCGTGAAATTCGATGTTAAAAAGCTAGAAAAAAAACTCGAACCATAAGCCCGTTCCACACTGTCCTGTAATCAAACGCAAACTACAGCAGCCGATGTCGCCAAATTTACTAACATCTACAATATGCAATGAAACGTATCTAAGGCTGTATAATATTATACATTGCTGGCAGAACAAAGAAATCCAACGATAAATCCATCATCGACAATGACCAGACAACCAGCAACTATCTCGTTCCGGCCGGCGTCATTTACAATTTCTATCATCCAGTCTGTTCAACGCATTCAGTCGATTCGATCATAAATGTACCTTTAGCTCCAGTCGGTTTTTTTTCCTTGCTAAAATCAAGCAGCAAGCAAAGTAGTTCGAGCAACGTTGCCAAGTTAGGGAACATACGCATTTAATAACATATCTTGACTGCGTAATTTTAACGCGAAAGCGAAAAAACAGTCGTTTAATCAAAACTCACGATAGCACATCAATTAATTATGTATTTTCCTGTTGGCCTAAATCGCAACCACGTAAAAATTACAGGGCGAACACTTTGCCAATTAAACATCTGGCAACGTTCCAAGAATAACCTTTTCATAAAACATTTCGATATTACACTCGTCCGTAGGCAGCCAACAATACTTTTAAGGTATATTACGCCGAAATAGGAAATTAGTCGCATGGTATTAAGGGTGGAATCATTGACTTTATTTGACTTCTATCTGTTACATATTCGTGCTAAATTATTATGTAACAGTTTTAATTTACTTCAATATTTTAAATCTATTTCGATATTTTAAATCGTTTTGATGCTTTTACTTACTATTGGTTAGTCGTTCAGTCAAGTATTAGTAGTTTTAATATATCTTAGTCATTTGAACCGGTTCCCGTACGTTATAAGCAATTTTAATGTTTTGGTTAGTTTTAGTTCGTCGCCAAAATTCGGTTAATTTGGGTTAGTTTTAACTTACTTCAATATTTTTAATCTATTTCGATATGTTTTACCCGTTTTGGTGCTCTTAGTTACTTTTGGTTAGTTTTGATTAGACATTCAATCACCTTCCGATATGTTATAAGCAATTTTAATGCTCTTGGTTAGTTTTGGTTAGTCACCTAAATTCGGTTAATTTGGGTAAGTTTTAACTTACTTCAATTTTTTTAATCTATTTCGATAAGTTTTAGCCCGTTTTGGTGCTTTTAGTTATTTTTGGATAGTCATTTAATCATCTTTCGGTTACTTCCAGTTGGTTCCAATTTATTTTAGTCATTTGAACCGGTTCCGATACGTTATAAGCAATTTTGATGTTTTTGGTTAGTTTTGGTTAGTCACCAAAATTCGGTTAATTTGGGTTAGTTTTAACTTACTTCAATATTTTTAATCTATTTCGATACGTTTTAGCCCGTTTTGGTGCTTTTGGTTAGTTTTGGATAGTCGTTCAATAAACTTTCGGTTAGTTTCAGTTAGTTCCAATTTATTTTAGTCATTAGAACTGATTCCGATACGTTATAATCAATTTAAGTTTAAATAAACCAGCTACCACGATCTCTCACGCGTACGACGTTATGTGTGGCAAATGTAGCATGCACTTTTTCACGATTTGAGACCCTATTTAGGAAAACAGAAACATTTTCAATGTTATAACAAAACGATAACCTAAACCCGCAAGCGCGACTATGCAGCAGATCTCTCACAAGGTACATGCTCGTTTACTGTTGCAACGTTGCGACCTCCGCCCGACGGTCGTAAAATATCAGTACATTTACGTCCGTCGATCGCGAACCTCTGTTAAAATACAGCTGCTTCAAATGCTTCGCGTAACGCGCGTATACGGGCCACAATGAATTTGGCAGCGGTGCACGTTTTGTGCCGGAACGCTGTGTCCGCATTTAGAATAAGCGGCATTTTGTGAGCATTTCATACCAGATTTATTGTTAAATATTAAATATTACTTTAAGCCGCTCACGTTGGTCTATTTTCGAACTAGTGACTGACGTCACTGACTATTATTTCCGTCTTTTATAGACGATTTTTCCGGCTTGTCGCCTCGTTCACCTAATTTTATTACTATATCTTTTCCCTGGTCGGGCTATAGATTTTACCTGCCTTTGTATTTTACTTTGCTTCGTATATATTTCCACCGAAGTCCAAATAAAATATTAAAATACAAATAAAACAAATCCGACTCTGTTCTGAACACTCTGCCTACACACGAACGACTGATAGAAGGCTGATTTTCACATATAGAACTGTGCGCCTACCCTGCGGTCGTCGCGCGTCTTCTCTTTTTTCACAATAGGACTGGACGACCGCAACACGGTCGTAGCACACTCCTATAATATTTGAAAATGTAAATAAAAGCTGCAGTGCGTTCTATATGGAACATATAATTTTTTGATTTACAGTGACAAGGACACTGTAGGTGCACGGTAGGCGCACATTCGGTGCACAGTCCTATATCTGAAAATCAGCCTTAAAATAACACGCCCCACATACTGCCAACAATCTGCGGATTTTCGGCGGCTGGCTGAAAAAATTTGGGGGAGTGGAGCTACTAGTTTATGTATACTTCGATAATATTATGTCAACATTCAGATATATTTAATTCTCACAAATGAATGTATCTAGTTGTTTTTTTTTAACGAAACTTAAAACAATTATGTCACCTAATATATCATGAAACTACAAAATAAAGTCCTGAAGCTATAAAACAAAAGCAAATAAATATAACTTAGCAAATTATTTTTATCATTTATTGAAAGCGAAAGATGCCGAAAATTTGTAAACCTCCGTTCTGAAAAATTGCAAAGAATAAGATACGACACTTTGCGAAATTAACGGCGATATGTAACAGTTTGTTTTAGGTTCCATTGTTAATCCATATTTGCCTAACACGATACGTAAATTTGGTAATTAACACCTCTCTTCCTCACTTGATGAGTCGCAACCAACTAAAATCATTCTCAATCAAAAATAAATAGAAGTAATGTATCTTTGACTCAACTAATGGCATATTCATTTTTTAGCGATTATAATGGAAACTCCAACAGCAAGAAGACGAAGCTTAGAAAACATTCATACGCCAAAATCAAACTTCACGAAACATTTAGAACCAGCAAATGAAACATCAATCCATCAAGAGCTTTCTCTAAGTACAATACCCGATGGAGGCATGCCATCGTCACACCAAAACGAGGCAAGCAAAGACGACTCAAACGTAAATTCACCGACACGAGATCTCGAAAATGCGGATTCATGGTTACAAGCTCAAAGCCCTATGAATGTCAGTTGTTTATCAAATTTTAGTAAAAATGATGAAACAAGATTGCAAAGTCCAGAAAGTATGGACTGTTTCGAAAGAGCCACGTGGAAGGAAGTGAGCCAGGAAAAATTGCATTCGATTGAAGAACGAAGAACACAAAATCTCATCCAGGAGAAAATGCATGTGTTCGAAGCAGGTAGAGTTCAAACTCAACGCCATCATCATAATTTGGGCAATCGACAAGGTGCACATTTGGGACAGGTAATGTTTAAGCTTAATGTCAAGCACTGCATTCACGTATTCTGTATTTTAATTATTAAGTTAGCTTTTACCGTTAAGATACATACATAAGAGTAGTACTTAAATTATATGATAGGGTGTGAATAAGCATTTCTCAACGTTCATGTTCCATCTAGCCGTGCTTATTAAGCACAATGAAAATGATACCAAGCAATGCCAACAAAGCATTACGTAATTAGATGCGTCCACTGTCCACTACCGGGCTTCCGTAAATAGGTTAGGCAAAGAATGTATACAGCTCCCTAGTACTTCAACATTGTATGCGTTTCTTTTGCACTTTTAGCCTTTGCAACTTTGCATTGTTATATCAATATTTTTGATTTCCGTTACAGGAAGGCCAAATTTCGAAGCCTTTGGACACCGAATATTCTCTAGACGAACAACCGGAGAATCTATCTCTGAAACGAAGGTATTCCGCAGAAGTTCCAGTTGATCTTAGCAAGAAGGGTTTAGTTTCTCAAACTTCTCATATCAATAAGACAAGTAATTATCAAAAAGATCATAGACGATGCAGTAATAGAGTGAAGGGCGATATTGGACCTTCGACTGTAAAACCGAATAACGAAGTCTCTTATTTTCAACGTTCGATTAGCGAACCGAATAGCGCTAAGGGAAGGAATTCTTTTGCAGAACTTGGAAGTATTCAAAGCATTAGGACAGAAAGTAGTTCTTATAAATCATTGAATTGTCCGCAACATAATAATTCTCCTCCAGCTGGAACTACAGCGATGGAGGGCAGTTATTCTGAAGACTTCTCGAAGATTTTGAAAGTTTCGTTGTAAGTGTATCTTGATGTATTTAATATTTTCGACTGATCTACTAATATCTATGACTATCGTTCTATCACTGAATGCTTTATACATAATATTTTCAGGCAAAAACCATTCACAAGCACAACCAAGATCCCCTCGTCATACCACAAGGACTACCTCTCACAAGTCAAAAGCCCACAAATACCTCAACACCTTTTCAGCGATAGAGCTGCAATGATAACAAAACTCAACATGTTGCAGGAACTTTTACAGGGTTTATTGCGACAGCAATTCAACGTGCAAGGCCTAGATTTAATGTCGAAAGCCTACCAGCAATTAAATGAAATTAAAGACGAGGCATATATGCCCTCTGAAATCAGATCAAATGCGCAGAGGGTCCTTTCTGAGACTTATAGTTTCATTTCCGAGAAGTTGAGGAATCAGCTTGGTTTGAATTTGAATACTTTCGATGTTATTAAAATTTTAGGTAAGGCACCAAGTACCAGCCAGTATATTTGCTAGTATTTAAAAATTCACTGTTACATTTCAGGTCAATCGGAAACAAATGCAGAGAAAAACACGCTTCAGACCAACCTAGAAGATATTCATCGTATAAGAAACCTCGATATTAACGATTTCTCACCGACCCAGGTGCCTAATTCGATCGGTCATTTTGCTGTTCCCCAAAGCACACTTGGAAAAAACTATAGAGAGTTGTCCAATACTCCGTCCTGTTACTTCATCCAGACTGGACAGCCCGCGGTCAAGGCAGACCATCCTTTTCCAAGAATACCTTCACCTGGATGGACCAATGTGCTTAGCCAAAAGGGTCATTCAGATACCCAAATTTCAAAACCTCAAAGATCTTCTCCGGTGGCTAATGAAACTGACGTACATCTGAGATACCAAAGAAGACGCCATTTAATATCTGGTGACCAATCTATGGCCTTAGTCCGTCCTGCGGGACACCATTTCCGTAGTGAGGACGATTCTATACCTCTGGGCTATTCAAGAGACTTACTAATGCCACCTCCATACCGATACATAAACTATTCGGAGCCGTACTTGAATCAAACAGGGCATAAAGAGCCTATATCTAGAAATAATAATTGTGTTGGAAGGCCTCGCATCAAATCTGACAGACAAGCAGAGAATACCCGCGGACATCATCAATTAAAGAGATCCATATCAAATCCTCAAAGTGTCCCAATAGAAAATAACTATCCTTTAGGGTACCCCTATGCGGATAGCAGTAGAATACCTCCAGCGAGAACACCCACTAGCGGCAACGCATATCTTATTCCCTCAAATACAGAGTGCTCAAATATTCTACAGAACGATGACTCGACTGTGGTGCAGAAACCTCCAATCACACCCATGTATCCAAAAGTCGATCACCAAACGGAAGCAAATAAGTATAGACATTCGTTTCCAGAGTATCAAAAAAGAGTTGCCGGTATGCAGCCGAATATGCATGGTTTGATTTTGAACGAAAATCTAAGGCCTGTTACCAGTTCGAAGAATGTCCCCGAAGAGGTATGTTTTATTTAATTGAATGGCAGTAGTGATTTGCACTCCCAGTTCATCCAACCTGAAATTTTTCTACTTCTACATTTTTAGGAATTCGAAAGACAAAGTCCAAGTATATCAAAAAAACACGACCCCAATCACATAGAAGATAAAATATCATCGACAACTGATCACCTAGAGGTTTCAAAAATCGCCTCTGTTTTTAGACAACCAAAGTACGAAGAAACGAACTTTCTTGATTCGATATCGTCTAAAGCCAAAGAAAAATTGAAAATTGTCCCTGCCGTTATAGTAGCTGACACTTCGATGCAAATTACTAAAGAGCCAACTCTCCCTTCCAGAGATCGGAAAAAACAAGCAGGTAATTGTGACTCCTTAAATAGTAAATCGATACTTTCTGTACAAAATTGTTTACACTTAACTCAACTCTCTGGCATATCTAAACCATACCAGAACCCATCGAGACTCAAAAAGCGCGACTGTTACAATTTTATTGTAACAAAAACTTAGAATATAAAATTTTTATTTTTTTTTTGACAGAAATTAGTTTTTTTAATGCTAAAAACCGCTACAGTCAAACACCGGTTTCTTGGAAATTCCAACTGGAATGGCCTACTTTTTATTTTAATAGAGTGAAGGCTATTTACGACATGGCGGGATAAAGGTCGGAATTCTGAGATAAAAATCAGAATTCTGATCAGGCCCGCCTCTAGCTGTTTCGTCGCCCGCGTGCTATACCGATTATGCCGCCGTACCCTACGACTACTTACTCTGAGTTTTGTCAAAAAAAGGATAATTAATGTTTTCTCATTATGGAGGGGAAAAAACAACTTAATGAAGATAAAACATTTCTTTCTTCTTATTATTTTTGTTTACAAAAAATTTAACTCCTCTTGCCTTTACATTCGCGAAATCTTCTATCAATCAACTTGTATCCAAACTGTCTAAAATTTCATGTTCAATTGAAACTATAGCTAAATAACTTAGTCTTTGCTGAAGCATTGATGATCTTAAATAGTTTTTGATAATTTTTAATTTTGAAAAGGTTCTTTCACCAGATGCAAGTGAAACCGGCAGTGTAAGTAATATTCTTAGCGTTATTACTGTGTTCGGAAATGTTGAAATTAAGTCATTGGTAAAAAGATATTGTAATAAGGTTGGTGGATCATTAGACTGGTATTCTGCCAAATGCAATTTTAATGCAATGATTTCATCAAATAAATCTATACCGTCAATGTCTGATTCACTATTTAAATCATCTTTAAGTTTCAGATTTAAACCTTTACAATGTTTCATTACCTCATCATTGGAATAATTAAATAAGTTGAACAGTAATTATTGTGATAAGTCTATAAATAAACTTAGGTTAGTACTTACCAATCTTACCATAATTACGATTCCTTTGCACTTCTGTTTTATACTGACGGATGATTGAATTATAATTACACTAGACAAGTTTAAATATCAATAATTAAGTTGAAACCCACCTCAAAAGAACTATTAACAAAATAATTGCAATTTAATGTGCCAACGTTACTATTTATCTACCAAAGCACTGTTCTAATGCGTACAAGTATCTAGGTACCTAACCTACCAATTGAGAAAGAAGCGCAAAGGGGATTCCCCTAACTTCGCCAGTCCTGTTTTTCATAGAATGACAGACGACATTTGGTAATGCATCTTAGTTTTAACGGATGCCAATAGATGGCGGTTTTAACATCGTTCTGCCGGATTTTTTTCTATACTATGACATATTTTCTTATACCCTCAACGGGCACGCCTCGCGCGCTCCAAGGACATGACGGGCTAAAGGACATTAATCGCTTTATTATCCTTTTTGTGGGGTTTTGTCAAAAAAAATCAATATTTTAATATGAGCGGCTTTGGGGTTACGGAAACTAAACTGCCGTTCATAACTCTCGAACATTCAAAATTCGTGGTCCGATTTTAATAATCAATATCTTAACTAATAATTGATGGAATTAAATGCGGTTTTCGAAATAAAAAAGCCCAATGCTTTACAAATCAGCTGACTTGAACTAAATACCTAAAAAGATCCATATTCAAATTATACAGGGTTATTCGCAATTGCCTCACAAAATTGAAAATATTCACATCTCTCCCAAATATGCAGAAGTAATTTTTTTTAGCGATTTGATGATAGGACAGTAGTCATTGGCTCCATACCTCGGGACGTTTTCGAGATTTTTCATTTATCGATAGCGTTTAAAAAATTGCTTAAATATCGTGAAAATCGGTATATTGGAAAGTTTGCCTTAATTTGAAGCTTCTTTT
>JAEQML010064069.1:0-22408 GCA_016904865.1 Pissodes strobi | reverse complement strand
ACTTTTTAGTAGCCCCCGAATGCCGTATACCTATGCATACGTTCACCTAGCGGCTAAAATCGGTTTACACATTCCCGTCCCATTTGTCGAGATTTACCCTCATACCACCGCGTAAGATGTTTACACATCAATATCAGCTTTAAAGGGATTTGAGAAGTTTATGATTGCAGATCTCATTGTATCAGAAAAATTTGAAAGTTACAACCCACTCTTAGAAATCAAATATCTTAAGTCTGAAGACGTACAAAATGAATTGAGGCTGAAACCATCCTTGCAAACCATTTTTTTTCATCGAATTTTCCCGAAAGAGTATTTTATATTTTTAATTTTCTTTTTGGGTATCTATTTTTTAATGTCAATGACCTATTTCCATGCAGTGCTTTGTCTTCAAATGCATTTAAAAGCATCTGGTAAAATGTTGACTAATTTTCAACAAATTAAAACACATTAAACATTTTGCGTTCTCGCATCCTTCAGATTTTTTGAAATAATGTCATTTAGTTTTTTTCATTATTCTCAACAATATTTTCCTGATGTGGTTTTGAAAGAGATATTACTTGAAGGGTACCTTTAAAGCAATATTTTACTTACGTGAATAACTGAGAATATGTTCTAAAAAGGTACCGCATTACAGTAAATTGATCTTGAGTTGAGGGAAAAGCAGTAATTTCTTTAATTACGTTAAAAATATTTTTCTTAGGATCACTTGTAAAAATGAGAAAAAAGCACAATTAACGTGGCTAGAAAGCGCCTTATATCACACGCGTAAGGAAAAATTTTCACTGATCAGTAATTTTAGCACGACTCTGTTTGAATAGATGACTGATGCTATCAGGCAAATAGCATATTTATTTCATTTAACTTTTTGATTTGACATATGATGATGACGCGGCAAGTCCTTTTCAACACACTTATTAAAAACTGGATTTCAACACGTGTGTGATATAATTTGTTTTCCTAAAAATTTAGAGAATGCTTTGAGTATGATTTTCATAGGTGGCAAATTTGACTGAACGCGAAATTTGTCAATGACTTCATAACTTTGCGAATTCGCGTGCAGATACCCAAGTAAGTGCGGTATCCCTCAGGCGTTGAAATGATTATCGATTCCACGATATTGCGGGATCTCCCTTGTTGGATTGCAATGTCTATTTATATCGCATAATTTCTAAATAAATTATTTAAACACCCCGACAATCAGATATCTATTTTGGATCAGCACTGCTTCTATGGCTTTACAATTTCTTAAGTGATCGAATCATCCGAGTTGGTATTGATGGATTTTTCTGAGGATTTTGATGTTAATGCTAGAGTTCCTCAAGGGTGTGTATTATATCCCACACTGGTCCTGCTCTATATCAATGAACTCTTAGACAGGATAAATAATTCTATTTACAGATTTGCAAACTACAGCACTCCTATATCCTCATTCATGTCACGGACCCCAATGACCAGTGCTTGTTCCGAGCGAGAAAATCAGATTGCTGCCATCAATGAGCATATGAACGCCACCGTGGAATGGGGTGAGGAAAACAATGTCCAGTTTAACGCAGGAAAGACTCAAGCAGCGGTATTTTGAAAAAAAGCAAACACCGCGGAACCCGAGGGGCAAACCGCTGTCAAATATTTGTACACCAGATTACACAATATTGAGTGACTACACGGACTTCACCTGATATTACACAGAATTCACCGAAGATTACACGGACTTCACCAGAGACTATACAGACTTCACCTCAGATTACACATGCTTTACAAGATTACACAGATTTCACATATGATTTCACAGAGTTTATCTATGACTACACTGGATTACACATATGAATTCACAGACTTCACACTTAGTGAATATAAGTATTTAGTAAATTATAACAACTATTATTCGTTTAAAAAAGGAACAGTTCTAAATTATTTGAATGTCTTTAATTAAAATAAAACCAAAAAAATTAAATCATACAACAAATATTATCAAAAGTAACATAAATTCTTTGGTGAGATAAGTAACTATAGCCTCGTAACTAGCTAACTTAGGCAGTTTAATTCAATTAATAGCTTAAGAAATAACAGCTTCAAATTATTCTAATGTCAAATATAAAAAAAAACCATACGACTAAATTATTGCAATTTAGGTCCGGAAAAATAATATAAAATAAATAATACCTACTCGTAGAAACAATAAACAATAGGTTTAACTATTGCCAACCGAGTTGCCAACTTATTAACAAAAAAAATGTAACTAAACTAAAACTTATGTAGCACAAATTTGCTAAAATGATGGTATCTAGGTATGTCGAAGAACCAAAATACAATTTAAGTCAAACTTACATAAATATTTGCACATAATAATATTATGAATTTTCGTGAAGTAGAAATAATATGCTTTTTCCATTTTACACATACGGAAATAAAAAAAATATATTAATTGGGAAGAAAACAGAGTGAGGTAGTATCTGTTAAGTTACGTATTTAATTTTTGTTTATAATGTCTTTGAATTTGTAACAGGCCACTTATGGTAATTTGAAAGGGAGCGTTTCCAACCAAATCTAGATATAGGGCCATAAAATATATAATTAAAATGAACAATGTCGACGTCGCGTCGTCGTCTGGTTTTTATTTAAAATATTCGCTAATGACTTCTTCAATTACTCTTCCTAGGTACCACTGATTGTCATAAATAACAGCGTAGTATTTCTCTACAACAATTTTAATATTCAGTGGAACTCTCACTTCCGTAGGGTCTTCACGAGGGGTTAACCGCTGACTAGAATGTATACACTAAAATACCATATTTGACAAATAATACCAAAAATACCAGAAAATACCAATATTATCACTCTTACCGCGGACCCCAAAGTGTCGTTTCGGCATTTTCCAACTATTATCAAAGTGTGTACAAAGGCTCCCACCAGCCTGCAAATATTGATCCGTTAATGCAGTATTCCGATAGCATCGACATTTCACCAATAACTACTGATGATATAGTTGCAGCAAGCAAAAAACTTTAAAACAAGATCACCTCTGACCCCCACTTCATTGTTAGAGACTGTTCCATCGTTTTATGCGAGCCACTGTGTCATATCTTCAATCTGATCCAGGAACTGGGCATATTTCCCGAAACCTGGAAGGTTGCAAGAGTCTGTCCCATTCATAAGAAGGGCGATCCATCAGTTATTGAGAATTATCGTCCTATCTCCATCTTATGTAACTTCTCCAAAATATTCGAGATTACCCTGTACAAATTTTACCAACATCTTTGTCATTAAACTGCTTTATTACTCCTTCGTTAGAACAAGGCTGGATTATGGGTCACTTGTATGGTGTCCATGGTATGATTGCCACATTGATTCGTTGGAGGCTGTGCAGAGGCGATTTCTCAAGTATCTTATGTTCAGAGAGGACCCTAGGTATCTACCCAGACAAAGGGTTTGATCATTACCTTTTGTTGTCTAGATTCAGGGAACTGTCGCTGTCTGCGCGCCGAGACTCACAATCGCTGACATTCCTTTATAAGCTTCTCAATGATGTGATTGATTGCCCCTTTCTTTTGGAAAATATACCATTTCATGTACCGCGCTTAGGAGCTAGACAACAACCCGCGTTCAGTCTGAGATCGGAGAGATCTAATTTTCTATACCAGAGCCGCATTTATAACCTGTGCAAAAATTTCAATCTTTTAGCAAACGGCTGTCATTTACATACCAGCAGCTTGTCTAACGTCCTGAAATATCTGCGTGAGGCGTCTGGTTTCCCACCTTAAGTGTATCTCCACATTCCTTATCTTCATTTTTCATCTTTGTTTCCCTTGTTTTCATTCCCAACTTCTTTGTCACTTCTTATTTTGGCTTAATTTGTTTTTTTAGTTTCCTATCTTACTTTGCGTTATTCGTAAAGTTCTTGATCGGTTTTGTTCCTCTACATTCCTTATTTTTAGTCTTAATTTAATTTGCTAGTTTATTTGAATTATTACTATTATTTATATTATATTTTATTATTTTTCTTTGTGTAAAAATATTTTTGTGAATTACTTGTTCTTAATCTGTATGGGAATTTCCTGTAATTGGGCGTTTGCCTGTTGGAAATAAATATTATTATTATTATAATAATAATAATAATAATAATAATAATAATAATAATAATAATAATAATTATTATTATTATTATTATTATTATTATTATTATTATTATTACCATTGAAAATTTTCTCCGAATATGGCTTCTTGTATATATTACTTTTATAAAATTATGGTAGATTAAGCATTGGATAGTGGGCAATTATCGATTATCGGGATCAAGCAAAAATTATGGTAGATTCCGATAATTATCGAGCATTTGGCAACACTGTTTAGGACATCGAACAGGTAGTTGCGACGTTGTGATATGTACCTTGTGAATTATGCATAGTTATTGCGCATGCGCATATTAGATAATTGTACACAAATACCATAAGGATTACACGGACTTCACTACTATTTCACGGATTACACTCCAAGATTTCACAGATTACACATGATTACTCGTTGATTACACATAAGTACATGCAGATTTCACATGACTACACATAGATTTCAAGATTTCACATGATTACACGTAGATTACACGTGATTACACAAAATCTGTACACCAGATTACACCAGCGGTTTACCCCTCGTGACTGATGCTATCAGGCAAATAGCATATTTATTTGATTTAACTTTTTGATTTGACATATGATGATGACGCGGCAAGTCCTTTTCAACACACTTATTAAAAACTGGATTTCAACACGTGTGTGAAATAATTTGTTTTCCTATTTAGAGAATGCTTTGGGTATGATTTTCATAGGTGGCAAATTTGACTGAACGCGAAATTTGTCAATGACTTCACAAATTTGCGAATTCGCGTGCGGATAAGTAAGTGCGGTATCCCTCAGGCGTTCAAATGATTATCGATTCCACGATATCGCGGCATCTCCTTTGCTGGATTGCAATGCCTATTTATATCGCATAATATCTAAATAAATTATTTAAACACCCGGACAATCAGATTTCTATTTTGGATCAGCACTGCTTCTATGGCTTTACAATTTCTTAAGTGATCGAATCATCCGAGTTAGTATTGATGGATTTCTCTGAGGATTTTGATGTTAATGCTAGAGTTCCTCAAGGGTGTGTATTATATCCCACACTGGTCCTGCTCTATATCAACGAACTCTTAGACAGGATAAATAATTCTATTTACAGATTTGCAAACTACAGCACTCCTATATCCTCATTCATGTCACGGACCCCACTGACCAGTGCTTGTTCCGAGCGAGAAAATCAGATTGCTGCCATCAGTGAGCATATGAACGCCACCGTGGAATGGGGTGAGGAAAACAATGTCGGACTTAACGCAGGAAAGACTCAAGCGGCGGTATTTTGAAAAAAAGCAAACACCGCGGAACCTGACTTATCAATGACAGGACAAACACTGACTCTGGTTTCATCCATAAGCTTGCTGGGCGTCAACGTAGAAAACAACATGTCTTGGCGTAATCACGCCACCAAAATGGTCAAGGCAACAGCACAAAAACCAGGAGCTTTCTATAGAGTATAAAAGTTGTATACACCTCATCAACTCTTACTTCTCTATAAGGTCCAGGTAATACCATATCTGGAATACTGTTCCCATGGGTGGAGCTCGGCACCGAAACATTTGCTTAATATATTGGACTTCATAAGTGGAGAGCAATCCGTCATGTGGATGACGGAGAGTTGACTAAAGACTTTAATAGCTTTGAACATCGAAGAAAAGTGACGGACCTATCGCTTTACTATCGATACTACTACGGAAGGTGTTCGAACAAGCTGGTATTTATGATTTCGCCCACAGTTGAGCCAAACAGAAACACCCGTTAGACATAAGCTGCTCATCAACATACGATTCAGTTGCGAATACCTAGGACGTCGCTGTTACGGAAATCCTGTTTCTGGAGTACTGCCTAGCTCTGGAATGGACTTCCGAGTAGTGTCTTTCCCGAAAACTACAACCTACAGCGCTTCAAGTCCAACGTCCACCATCATCTCCGCACACGCATCGCTTGTTGAGTGGTATAGGATTTTCTTTTTGTGTGTTTGCCGAACATAAAAAAAGCTAAGTTCAATACTCGTTTTGGAAATAAATATTACAGTTTGTTCATACTAGGTTGAATGATTTAGACCGCATTTTGTCATTGGCCCCTCGAATCAAATCGCGGTATAAACTAAGTCACCGAAACAATTAAGTCAAGTGTATTTGTAAACAATATGATCAAGAGGTTTACGTAATACAATTAGGAAGGAGCCAGAAACTAGAGCGGACCCAAATTGAACTTAATGCGCTTTGAAACTGGTTAAATCGGTTTTTGATGTTATGGCAACGACTTTTTTGGACCTCGAGGTCGACCTGCAGTCTATATTTGCTGCAGGCTCCGACTTTGTCGGTCAATGATCGAAAACAGGCGAAAGGTAAATAAATTACCGTATGTAGACCGAGAGCATGTGAGCATTTAACTTGCCCATTTCTCAAATTAATTCATAACATCATAACTCATGTAAATCTTCTGCCAAAACGTCATCATGAAGTTTTTGATTCAGAGCCCACGAAAATGCAAATAAATTAGAACTAATGAAAATGGTATTTCTG
Organism: Pissodes strobi; assembly: GCA_016904865.1. Classification (NCBI taxonomy): domain Eukaryota; kingdom Metazoa; phylum Arthropoda; class Insecta; order Coleoptera; family Curculionidae; genus Pissodes; species Pissodes strobi. The sequence continues at coordinate 15,765 of JAEQML010064069.1, read as the reverse complement.
GCTCTTATATCTGGGTATTCAACTTTTATTAAATTATGACTATGAAGGTGCATACGGAAATCAACATAAATATAATGAAGACGCAGTGTTGTTGAAGCAGTTGTCATTCCTGACAGTTAAAAAGATAGTGGAAATTTAACCTTTGTTGCCCTACATTTGGTTTTCATTTTCGACCTTACAGATATATGTAGTTATATATTTCATTATTATTTTTTTTATGTGTGTGTGCCACGAAAGGCTAAGACCTATAATATACCCGTGATGACACCGTGACCTGTTGTATGGCTTATACCGTCAACGTTGTCCAAGTATCGAAACATGCACACGTGGTGCAGTTTTAGACAACGCAGTAGTACTTCCCCGGTCGTTATTTTAAAACTACAATAAGTACTACTTTTCGGCCTGAGCCACATCCATGAAAGGTTCGAGTCCGATCATCTATTGTGCCAGCAGAGCACATTGAACAAATAATGCTAATTGAATCATTCACTATAAAACAAATGGTTACTAAATCACTCACTGTGCATCATAGTTCATATTATGTTCAAACATTACATTTTTGTGGTACGGGTTTGTATAAGCCACGTTTATGTCCTACATGTTTGATCCTGATATCCATAAAACTTTGAATTATCTTATCTATTGTACCGGTAGAACTGGAGAACAATGGATAAAAACACACTTAGTGACTACTTTGCTATAAATCAAATCCTTATTAAATAACTCACTATGGCAATTTTTACTCGCATCATCACATTTGTGATTATAGTACGGTTTTTGCATTGTGCGAGTACAGGCACAGCACAATGCAGAAAAATTATTATTAAATCACTCACTCCGATTATTTATTAACACTTAGAATGTGAGAATTGTCACAGATATCGCGATTTAAGTACCTACCTTATGAATATTTTAGTCGATTTGAAAACGATTGTATTGATGATCGATATTAAAGAGTGTTTATCCGTTTCAACAGGAAAAACTGGGCGAACGTTGCAAGTGGAACGGGTGAATGAGGAAAAACGTTTCAAAAATTACCGAGGATTAAGGAAATTGGGCATAGCAGGTATTATACAAATTAGTTTTTGTGTCATTGTGTGCGTAGTCTTTTCTTCAGTAGTTCAATCAAAGAGTTTCTGTAAATAAAATCCTGATAAATTTTCTAAAATAGAATCCTTCACACAAGAGCTGGTTTTGAATGAATCCTTAACTGTTTTTATGTTTTAACTTTTTGTATTAGTTGATTTGCGGTTTTTCTAGTTTTATCATAATGTGAAAGAGAAAAGAAGATACTCCATATAAACCATCCCAATAATATGGGAAAAATGTTTAGTACTCTCGTTTAAATCATATTGATACCCGTCCACAGAACATTACTAGCACATCTATAAGTTTCGCTCGAAAAAAAAAAGCATATACTCTTTCTATCTTTTTTTTGCTTTCATTGAATGCAATAAGTAGATATCTACTTTATTTATATTCAGAGGATTTCGACAATAAATTATTTGCAAAGGTTCTGCTCGTGTGTGATGGAGTAGTACTACTAATGGTTGTGGTTTAAATAGTATTTAGTGATTAAGGACATTAGATTTCTCAATATTGGTGTGGGTTGCTGCTATACTATGGGCGCTTAGAAATAGATTTTTAAGCATATGAGAACAATAATGTTTTAATAGGTATTTAAACCTCTTAGTCCTGGTCAGTCTTAGAAAGCACAAGTCTTGTCTTGGTCTTGTCCTTTTGTTATGTATTCTTAGAGCAGAAATACGACTTTTAAGAATAGCCTAGATGAATATTTTAGTTAGTTATTATACTCGTAGTTTCTTTCTGGTGTTCTAAGCATGTATAATGAATTACGAAGTTTAATTATTAAGACTGAACTAAACAAATGATGACAATTCAACACAAATGAAAAGTCTGAGAATTAGAGCATGTTTAGTTTAATAATAATAATAATAATGATAGTAATAAAGAACGAGCAAACGCAGAACCAACAAATATAAAAGCACCAAAACAAGCAGAAGTCGAACAATACTGGAAGTCATTATGGTCAGAACCAGTGGAACACGAGAATAGTGAGTGGATCAAAACATAGCAAAAAAGAACAGAGACAGTGGAACCAATGATGCCATATGAAATAACGATAGATGAATTGAGAATCATACTGAAGAAGCTGCCAAACTGGAAGGCGCCAGGACCAGATAGAATCTATAATTATTTCTGGAAACATCTTACTTCACTACATAGAAAAATGGCACAAATAATCCAACATGTAATTACCCATCCAACAGAGGTTCCACCATCCTTAACACATGGCATAACATATCTCAAACCTAAGAACGAAAATACACACGATCCTAAAAACTACAGACCCATCACATGCCTTAACACTATATACAAAATTATCACAAAAACAATAGCAGAAAAGGTAACAAAACATATCACAGAGCAAAAAATCGAACACGAAGAACAGAAAGGATGTACAAAAGGTGCGAAAGGCTGCAAAGAGCAGCTCATAATAGACAGGGTGATAACGAGACAAGCAGAAGCAAAAGGCAGAAACATAGCTGTTGCCTGGATAGATTACCAAAAAGCTTATGATTCCGGTCCTCATACATGGTTGCTCCACATTTTAGAAATCTATAAAATCGATCAGAACATCATACGCTTCCTTAAACAAACAATGAAAAATTGGGAAACAAAATTAATACTCACCCTACCCCACACAGATCTAGAAACTAATAACATAAAAATAAGAAGAGGAATCTTCCAGGGAGACACATGGAGCCCAAAATGGTTTATCTTAGCTCTTAACCCACTAAGCAGCCTTTTAAAATCGATAAATATTGGATACAGCCCAACAAAAGATTACAAAATATCACACCTGTTCTACGTGGACGATCTAAAGTTATATGCTCCGGACCAAAATCAACTATCATCGCTATTGGAAACCACTACTAAGTTCTCTAAGGACATACGAATGAACTTCGGACTAAAACAACTGAAACTAACAACATAGAGCTTTTAATAAATAACATAACATTCCCTACACTACCCAGCAACGAAACATACAAATACTTAGGAGTAAACGAAACACTTACACATAAAACGAATGAAATGAAAGAAAACATAGAAAACAAATACAAGAACAGGCTAAGAAGAATCATGCACACACAACTCAACGCAAAAAATAAAATTAAGGCTATAAATACCTGGGCAATACCCATACTAACCTACTCATTCGGAGTCATACAATGGACCTTAACGGACGTACAAGCACTAGACAGACTAACAAGAAAAATCCTAACGGATAATAGAGCCCTACATCCTAACTCGGCTGTTGAAAGATTGTATCTACCTAGGAAACAAGGAGGACGAGGCCTAATCAACATCGAACTAACACATAACATTCAAATACATAGCTTACAAAGATATTTCAGCATGAAGGCAACACAGTCACCACTACACGCGTCTATCAAACAAGCTGACAAAAAATACACACCGCTCAGCACACACACACACACAAATGCAACAAATAGACAAGAAAACGTTCCTCACAAACATCACACAGACATGGAACAGCAAAAAACTACATGGCAAATTCAAGAACGATCTGGATAAACAACATCAGCTCTCAACCAAGTGGATCGAACTCGGACACCTGTACAGTGAAACAGAAGGATTCATGTTCTCCATACAGGACCAAGTTGTACCGACAAAAAATTACCAAAAGTACATCACAAAAACTAACATAGAAAACGATAACTGTAGAGTGTGCAAATCAATGCCCGAAACGATACAACACATAACATCAGGATGTTCTATCCTAGCACAAACAGAATACCTAAACAGGCACAATCTGACAGCCAAAATCCTCCACAAATACTTACTCCACAAACATAACATTAAAACAATAGAAGAGCCGTACTACAAATACACACCAGACCAAGTCAACGAGAACCAGAATTACAAAATATACTGGGACCGAGGAATTATAACCGATAAAACAATTATAAACAATAGACCAGATATAACAGTAATAGACAAAATTAACAAAATCACAATGTTAATAGATATTGCACACCCCCTGGACCACAGCATACAGAAGACAATAACAGAGAAAATACGAAAATACACGGACCTAGCTGAAGAAATAAAATCAATGTGGAAAATGGAAGAAGTCCTCATCCTCCCCGTAGTCATCTCAGTCACAGGCCTCATACCACCGGAGTTACCCGCAGGATTCACGAAACATAATCTTCCACATCAACTAATAACAGACATGCAAAAATCAGTGATCCTAGAAACATGTCGGATAGTCAGAAAAATCCTAAAATAAGTCAACAAGGTGTGAGTTTTGCGAAAGCCCTCACTACCTTTTACCACATATGTAAATGTGAGACTAAACAAAGAAAGAAATAATAATAATAATACAAAATGTATACTTTATTCATGTCAATAAAATAAGTACTTACGCATGTCAATAAAGTAACCTAACTAGAAAGGTATTGGTCAATAAATTAAGCAAAATACACATTTACTAAAAATCACTAATTGTTTAAAACTGACGGTCCACTCACATAGAAAAAGTTAAAAGATCAGACTAAAATACAACGACATGAAGTGGGTAAATACATTAAAACCTTATTTAAATAAGACATAAGCGTTACAATGTCCCATCCCACTTATGCATTTAAATATTCCTGTATAATGCTTTGCTAATGGAAAAAACCGGGCTTCAATTTCCTAAGCGTCAAAGTTTTTAGAAATTCAAAAAGCCTATTATAAGGGTAAATGCCAAGGTAGCCCGGGCCATCCTCCTGATCCCTCTTCATATGCTCGGAAAAATAAGAGTGCATAATGAAAAAAAAATTTTGTCTTTGACAGACATTCTGATAGATACCAAAGCACTTAGATCTCTGAATTTACCTTTTTGCATAACTGTTCCACTTGATCACCCCAAAGTAGACCACCGACGAGATGACACCCAGGAATTTAACAGGCTCGCTCTGAGACCACTGCGGAATTCCTCTTGTTGAAAACGCCAGTTTTCTCATTATTAAGAACGAGTTTGTTCTTGGTAAACTATTGTTCCAGAGCATACGTAAGGTACTTCGAAATGTCTGTCTGAACAATAAATGATTGTATCGTTCATCAAGATAATACCTGGTGAGAAAGATGCCATCGTGGGAAAATCTGTAATGTTGCAGCTTATCCAGAACTTGCTCATGACAGACGCAATCGAAGGCCTTCATCAGGGCGTAGAAAAGAGCAGCAGGGTAATTAGGACCAGTAGTAGTAGTAGTAGTAGTAAGGGTGGGGGGGCCGAAGCCCGGTAAGTAGGCCTATAAGTCCCTTTTCACCATCCCCGATCCGCCCTCCCCTACCTGGCTACTTCCAACACCCGGCCCGCACTGAAACGGCCCGTCACCTTGATAAAGGTGAGGACGTCCTCCCAGTCCAGATCCTTTAGATCTTCCCGAGCAAGTGTTGGTGCTCACAGTATCTTCCTCCTTAGGCGACTCCACCTATCACAAATTCCTATATAGTGGTTTGATGACTCCTCCCCTGTCCCGCAGTTCGGGCAAAGTGGGCTGTCCCTCACACCGGTGCCGATAAGGTGCAGATGTCTGTTTAGGCTTCCATGTCCCGTCAGAATACCTACCAAATTCCTGATGTCCTCTCGGCTCGTTTTTAGCAGTCGCTTTGCTTGTAATTAGGACCAAATACTGAAACATATTTTCTCCGATACATTCTCATATCATTGCCAGAACTATAATTCAAATATGGGTATCTCCTTATGCCTACAACAAAATTGTCTTATTATTTTTATGTCCTTGTGCTTCTAGTGAAACATTTTGTTTATAAATGTGTGTTATAGTGCCAGTTTTATATTCTAAGTAATCAAAAAATATCTATAACACAATTATATTATGGATGGTTTTCTGACACTGTGCCAGTAATAGGGATAGTTTGAAAACACTTATATTGTAGATCATAAGGAAATTAGTTTTGGTACGTTTCGGGGCTGTAACAAAGCTCTTCCTAACTCCAATCTTTTGTTATTTCGCGGTCAAGTTTATCAAAAACGCGAATATAGTTTTCGTTAAGGTACAAGGAGACTTTCTATTTCGTTGACAAGCTTGCTTATCTTTTCAAGATGATACCTTAAAGGTCTAAATTATAGCTAGGCTAAAGTGGAACTAGTTATGGCACATACATGACGAGGACAAACGAATGAAACATTAAACTTTCGCCCTGGTATATGTCTTGAGTCATGGGCTTATTTTTTGCCTTTTCTTCCCTTGACGATAATGGCTCTGATTAGTAGAATGAAGCTTTTGCACATTCTTTAGCTGGGGGATCTTCCGTTTCCCCTTTCATCGATATTTGTTTTTTTATGGCAGTGGCACACACATAAAAGGGAGATCCTATGGCACTCGACGAATGGTGTGTATGCTAAGATGTTGATTGACACGGTTCTTGAATAGCTGTAGTTTATAATTAGAGGGAATCAAATGTTCTGGGAGTGAATTCCACAATAATGCAGGGCGGCAGACAAAATAGTCCTTGTAAAGCGACGTTTTAGGTGTTTCCAGTTGTACGATTAACTGGTGCGCTCTTGCCATCTGTCGTAACAGTTTGACAGGCGCTGTTCGCGGGATGATGCGGGCCAAATCCTGGGAGCATTTGCCGTAAAGATATCTATAAAACAGGGATATGTCAGCCACATTTCTGTGGTGTTCCAGACTGTCCATATCCCGGGTCAACTCCGGTTTGCCGACGAAACCTCTCTTTCGGATGGAATCCAGCAGCCTTAGGCTTAGGGTGTGCTTAGGTGCGGCACCCCAGATGTGTGAGCAATATTCTAAGCACAATTATATTTGCGCTTGGTAGAGCAATAGTAGCTCCTGCGGTGTATACAGTTTTTAGTTGCGAAATAGCGCACCAAGCTTCTGCGAGACTGATTTTGCGAAGTTAGCAACATGGTCATGCCAGGATATATTGCTGTTGATCGAGACACCCAGTAGTCCGATTGACGATCTCGCCATAATGATGTCGAGGCGCGCCTATTGGCTTTCTTGGTAAATGTGGTTGCCTAGGTTGTTGCTGCATTGAACCTGACCAACTTCCTGTCGCCCCAAGTTCAAGCTTTCTCCAGATCTTGACTAATTGTAATCTGCTCCTGTCTGCGGTGATAGGTCTTAATCGCTGGTAAAGATTTTTCTCATCTAAATTGGGAGACAAGGGTACTATAATCTGCAAAACTTTAAACAGGATTATTGGTTTCGGTCAACAGGTCATTAATATGGATGAGGAACAGAGTTGGTGAAAGCTTTACGCCCTGAGGCATTCCCGCGTAATGGTGAATGTGTGAAATGTGTCCATTACCTGCAACGCGCAGAGATCGGTTCTTAAGGAAACTGGCAAGCCAACTGGCAGTCGAAGGACGACAGTTTGTTGAGCAATCCGTCATGCCAAACTGTGTCGAATGCCTTCAAAATATCCAACGGAATCGCTGAAGATTCTCCGTAGTCTTCAATTGCCCCACTCCATATATGAGTGACAGGCCAATATATCTCCTGTCGATCTCTTTTTGCGAATGCCGTATTATTTATGGCTAATTATTCTATCGAAGTAGTTGGGTAGTTGTTAATTGACTACACGTTCCATGACTTTGGAGAATTGGAAGCAAAGCAATTGGGCGATAGATTGAGGGCGTGGTGTTCTTGCACTTTTTTGAAACAGGTTGTACTCGAGCGACTTTCCAAGAAGATGGGTAAACCCCTTTTCGGTAAGACAGAGAGAATAATGGTCTGGAAAAATTAGTGTTAGGTCGTTGGCACAGTTCTTTAACACGTTGACAGGTATTCCATCTGGTCCTGATGTCTTTTGCGTATTTAGCTCTTTGAGGAATTTACGAATATCGAGGTGGTGAAACTTAGCTTCTGTCATGGTAACACCTGTTGTTGGTGGATATGGTGGGCAGAGCCTTGCCTTGGGGAACGCTTAAGGTAGTTCAGTTTTTCCTTAGTTGTAGTGATCGTGACGCCGCGTTCGTTTGTCAAAGGTGGGAGAGACGTTTTTGTAAAGTTATTACTTACTGCTTTTCTTGCTGCTTTTGCTATCGACCAGCAATTCCTGGAGCACTGGGACATTGCAAAAGTTTATTCCTGGGCCTTTGATTGTGTTTGTCCTTAGTTTCGTCAATCACACGTGTGCATTCGTTTCCGCCTCGATCTTTATATAAGAGATAACGGATGCTTTGTGTTAATGGGTGACAAGCATTCCTTCCAGATTTGATGGTTTAGGATAGCCATTTCAAAAGGACGATAGAACTCGTATGCCAACAATGGTATTTTCAGTCACGTTTGAGTTTATGATTAGGTACAGCGTATCGAAGGTAAACATAATATTCTATTTAATGTTCCTGGCCGAAATATGTATACCGTGATCGTGGTCTATTGCCTTTTTGAGCACACTCTCTATAAGTAACTCGATAAACTAATAAAACAATTTTTAAATATTGATAACTACGTTTTTGATAGAATGGTAACAAATGAATAAGAGACCTAACAGAAATAATATTATGGTGATCGTCCATAGATAGATTGGTTTTGGGTGAGTACTTCCCGAGGTACTTCCTATACATCCAACTTTTGCCCCAGGAACAATTATGTGCGTCAAAAATACTTCGAAACCAATAACCACTAATTAACTAACTGACCACACCGTGTAATTTCACGGCTATAAAATTAAAATTCCTATCTGCAATAATTATAACCCAGTAATTGCTGCTTTAACTACATGTTTCTTGAAAAAAGTACATGTAAAGAACTAGTTCTAACCATAAACAAGGATAATAGGTTATCTGAGCCAGGCGCCATGTCTTAATTTCTGATATATCATTAAATGTCACGTCGCATTATTTTGAAACGCTAAATTACTCCTAGATTAATTAGGAAATAATAATATACCAGAGCTGTTCATTAATTATTGTCATTAGCGTGTAGGCAAGCACACGGTCTTCAACATAACTCTGCCTAGGTTAAAAGATTTTGGATGGGTTCATCATTTATCTATAATCGTTAGGATTATGCATTTTTTTACATTTACATTTATTAATTTCATTTAGTAGATTGTTAAATCAACAAAGAAACTACGAGTACATACTGCTTATTTTTTAAAAGCACCTAGGTATGGGATACCCGTATGTGCTTGTTCTATGACTATTATAGTACGTACATCCATATGCCTATTACAAATTATTGCAATTCTAGTCCAATAAAATAGCAGAAAGCAACGCAAAAGAGAAGTGAAAGCACCGCACAAACACAATACATCACAAACTAGTTCATATACTATATCGCATAAATCGCAACAAATTTAGGAAAACTTGGGTGTTTTCCAGAAAGTATTTTTTAAAGCTGTATTTAAAACGAATTTTTGTCTTAGCATTCTTAATTGAAATGGAATTTTATTATACAGTTTTGGGCTCAGATATCTAAGAAAATGTTGCCCGATGTTATTTCTACACAATGCTACATTAAACAGACCATTATGAATACCTCTAGTGCCATACTGATGGGTTTATTTTCATATTTTTTATGATCAGATATAAAGTTACATACTGTAACAACATATAAACTTTTTAGATTAAGAATTTCATTTGTATACAAGTGTGTCGTTGGAAACAGCCTGGGTTTTCTTAGAATGATTTTGACTGATGGAATTAATTTTCATATTTTTTTCATATTCTTTATGATCATGAACAAAGTTACATACTGTAACAACATATAAACTTTTTAGATTGAGAATTTCATTTGTGTACAAGTGTATCGTTGGAAACATCCTGGGTTTTCTTACAATGATTTTGGAAATATAATTTTGTACCCTTTTTAGTGTCCCACCACATGCACCCCCCCAAACCACGATTGCATAATTGAACAACGGCTCCACAAGGGCCTTGTATGACATAATTAGATGTTTTCTGTAGAGGAAGTCCCGTAAAGTATCAAATTTGTAAATTAAAGATCTGATTTTTTTGCTAACTACAAAACGTGTTCATTCCATTTAAGGTGTTTATCTATAATGTCTCCCAGGTATCGTGTTTTACTACATTTAACCAGAAATTCAGGAATGTTGTCCAGGAAGATCCGGTCAAAATCTGGGCGGTTTGCTTCAGTTAGAGAGAATGCTATATATTGTGTTTTATTAATATTGCATCGAAGCTTGAAGGTGTCCAGATAGTTTTTGACCTTGACAAAATCAGACCTCAACCTCTCCCTCACGCCCTCCCAGGTACTACATGAGAAGATTATGACGGTGTCATCCGCGTATGCAATTATTCTTCCCCCCACTTACAGACCGCAAAGAGGGTTTACATAAATTATGAAAAGGATTGAGCCGAGCACAGCGCCCTGAGGCGCTCCGTGCTCAACCATCCCCCGCTTACTGACCACATTCCCGATCCTGGTACGTTGGGGACGATCCCGTAGATAAATGGCAAATACATCTAAAGCGGCACCCCATATCTCTCGAGCACACCCAACAGCATGGATTGCGATACCCTGTCGAACGCCTTCGCCAGGTCTATAAATAGAGCTATACAATTATGTTCATTATTTAGGCAATCCCGTCAACAAATTCACATAATATGTGAATTTGTATGGCATCAGAAGTGCTGGCCCCTTCGATGAATCCAAACTGATTTTTGAAAAGTACATCATTTACGTTGAGAAAATCAATAACTCTTGATTTAAGGCATTTTTCATATATTTTTGCCAAATTAGAGATTACACTTATAAGGCCTGTAATTGCTTATGTCGGCTCTATCATTGTCTTTGCATTGTCGGTCGTAAACATTAATATTTTATATGTATTTCTAATTTTTATTTGCTGATACATATTTAACAGGATTATTTCTTGAAATTTTTTATTTGAAAAAAGACATGTGCATGATATAAAATCAAGCAGTCTCAAAATATTACATTGAAAAGTATTAACAGTTCTTATTTCAAAATAAATTGTCTTTACCATTATTTGCTAGACAATAATTTCTCCGATAGTTTTAATTGAATTTTCTAATCTTGTCCAATATCATAATAAGTAAAAGTTTAAGGTTATCTTCTCGGGAATTCCATGTTTTTTTGTCATCGCAAATCAAAATTCGAGAAAAATTCTAAATTTTTCTAATTTATTATTTTTCCGTATCTTCACAAATAAACGGATTAATTCGGCCTATTTAGACTTAAAAGCGCTGTGAATTATATTAGTATAATTTATCGATATCGACCTATTCGCTCTGTGCGTTAGGGTAGTGGAAATGACGAACGATCGTGCGCGCGAGTCGGAGAAATTTGGAACTTTCTTCAGCTACTATACAAATAAATACGTAGAATACATCGAAAAAGAGTCTGGTGTCATATAAGCACTGTCGATTTTAAAGGTTTTTTTGGGTTTAATGGAACGATTACATCAAATGGAACACATTAATGCAAAAAAAATTTGCGGATGAAGCACTTTTGACGCCAAAAATTGAAAAAGAAATTTCAGAAATGAGGCTGTTTGGTGACATTTTAATGCGAAAACTCTCCCTATATGACGTTAATGATGACAATTTACTTGCAATGTTGTCAGACCTGGCTAACCTTCTTGATTTTCAAGTAAGCAAATTGCCAAGTCTAGGAGCATGTTTCATAAAGTAGAATAACTTGTGAAAGTAACTAAACAAGCGCACACCGGGCGCTTGTTCCTTATATGCCTCAGACTAACCAAATAAGCTCCCATTTGTCTGTTAACTAACCAAAACTAATTCAGACTAATGCAAAGTAACCCAAGCTAAACAAAACTAGTCCAGACTAACGTAAACTAAGCCAAACTAACCCAGATTGACCAAAAGTAACCCATACTAAGCAAAACTAACCCTGGCTGTTTAGCCATACATGTATATATAAGTAATAAAAATTTACTTACGGTACACTGTCGAGTCAATTTGTTCATTTCCCAGTAAAAGCCCTAGATCAAAATCAAAATGAAATATATTTAAAAGACAAGCGCGCTACGTTCGCTTGTCAGTAAATCAACCATAGCTAACCCAAAATAACCAACACTAACCCAAACTAGCCAGCACTAACGCAAACTAACCAAAACCAACCCAGAGTAATACAAACTAATCAAGACTAACCAAAACTAACCCAGGCTAACCATAATTAACCTATGCGCGCTTGTCTCTTCGCTATTCCAATCTAAGCAAAACCAACCCAGACTAACCAAAACTAACCCATACTAACCTAAATTAACAAAAACTAACCCTAATTAACGTATTCCAGACAGAGGCGGATCCAGGCCATGAAAAAGGGGAGGACGTTGGTTTTTGAAGTGAAACTTCTTCATCGAGGGTAGTCAGAAAAAATGAAACGCTTATCGAAGTGAAACACTTATCAAAGTTGAAACGGCTATCTAAGTAAAACCCCTTTTAATTAAGCATGTTCCAGTATAACTAGAGGGTTGAAATTTTGAGAACACGTAGCCAGGGTAAAATGAGTATTCTGGACTAACCCAAACTAGACACCCTCCGAAAAAATGGAAAAAAAATAAAAAAAAACGTAAAGAATTGTTCGGAAAGTTAATGAAAAAGTATTATAAAACGAAATAAGAAAAAGAAATTAGAGAAACGCAACTTTCGGCGAAAAAAAGTCAAACGTAATCAGCAAAAATAGAATGAAAAAAATTCTATATAAAAAAAATGTTTTAAAAATAAAAATTTAAAAAAAAAACGTAAAAAAAACTTCGGAAAGATAATAATAAAGAAAAAATATATTAAAAAAAAAGTTAGAGAAACGCGGTTCTCGGCGAAAAAAAGGTGAAAACAAAAGAAAAAAATTGTAAAAAAGTGTCGAAACTGGGGGCAAAAGTCGAGAAAAAAAAGTATCAACAAAAAAATAAAAATTTAATTTCTAATATCTCAGAAGTTTCACTTAATTTGTGTGCTTATAGAGGTGAGGTACATAATTTTCTTTTATATACACCTATATCCTATACATATATGTGCTAGGTAGCTTTAAAAACATTTGAAATAAGCTTGAAATCATAATCCCTAATAATCTGCAACATATAGGTAATGCAAAACATACTTTAATCGTTATAAGCACTTTTATTGAACAAAAAAAAACGGAGTTAAATATAAAAAATAAAATTAATTCTCAGAATAATATTATTATGTAGGTGTGTACCTATAGAAATAACTAAACCGTGACATAAAATAACAAAATCTTTAATAAAACGAAAACACATAAGTACTTTTAAGCAAAAAAACTATAGTAGGTAATAAAATGAACACGGTCCTATAAAACAAAATCTAATTATCTGTTCTTTTACTTGTAAATTTATCTATTATTCTTTCTTCATCTACTTCAATATCCTTACGGATATTGAGTAATGCTAAGGCAGAAGGTCTTAAATGAGACATGTTTGTCCCTAAGTAAGAGTTAATCAGTCTTAAAAAAGAAAATCTTCTTTCTGGCGTAGCATTACTTAATGGAAAGCAACCTAATATTATTAAAAATTGTTTCACATATGGAAATACATATATCGTCGCATAATTTTAATGCGTCTAATACATTATCAGTGACATTGTTTTGTCAACAAACTCTTGCAGCCAGTATTTTTTCCAGATCGGATATTCTCCTAACAAAATATTTAATAAAAGTTTCTCTTCAACAATATTAAATTAAAATAATAAACCTAACCGCTTGTTCCCTTTCCTCGTCTCTCAAAATAAAGGGGGGGGCGATTCCCCCCACCGCCCCCCCTCTGAATCCGCCACTGATTCCAGATTAAGCAAAAATAATCGAAATTAACTTTAATTAGCCAAAGAAGCGCATTGAGGCGTGCGCGCTACGCGCTTGACCAACCACAAAATCAAAATTAATTCAAAGTATCAAAACAAACGCACTACGCGTGATACTCTCTTAAACTAATCCAAATGATCTTTTAAATTTGTATCTATTTCAATAAACTAAATGAATTAGTTTATATGACTTATTATTAAAAGTGACCCCCTTCTAGCGTAACATCTAATTCTGGTAAATCATATATTCGAGTTATTGTTATTTCATTAAACAAAGCCATTAAGAATCATTATTTATAAGAAGTATTCGTCTCACAGTACTTTTGAAACATATTCAACACGAGGCTGTTATATTTTAGAACCAAATAGAAAGTACACTTGGCAACATCTACCCGTACAACAGCCGTGCTAAGCCAACCAATATAAAAATGTTTTAAGAAATAGTCATGTTGACGTTTATCTCATAAATATTATATTATGGTTTTAAAGTGCAAAAAACAGTTTTATTTGCAATTGGAATGAAAAGAAGCTTTATATTATGTTATTATTAACCTTCTGCGATTATACCTTAGGACAAAGTGTACTGGAATTGTGTTAATGTATGTTGAATTTTAATTTTTTATTTCAATTTATTTTGAGAAAATGTGCTTCATCCGCAATTTTTTTTGCGTTAATATGTCCCATTTGATGTTCAATATCGAACTTGGCTTTTTTCAGTCGAATCGATAAATATTCTCATATGAACTAATTATATTGCACTAAAATCAACAATTTTTCTTGAATTTTCAATCGTTTCCGATGTACTTTGCGTATCTAAGAAATTCGCCACATTTTGTACCACCAGATGTCGCGTCGTGTAACGCACATAGCGAATAGGCAATGAACTCGTTCTATAAAAGGAAACCGCAACGAAAGTGGATATGGCCCAGCCCTAATGGAACAACGAAAAATGAAATCGATTACATACTAAGTACAGAAAAATATATCATTAAGGATGTAACAGTCCTGAACAGATTCACCACAGGCAGCGATCATAGGATGGTCAGAATAAAGATATGTATTGATAGCAATTTTGAAATGAAAAGAAAACAATGGAAACAACGAGACAAACTGGCTCGCTGGACATGACCAAACTTGCACCAAATAAGACTAATATAAAGAGAGACTAAAAGAACAACTAACACAAAACCTGAACAGCGATAATGGAAATATAGATGAAATAAACAATACCCTAACAAAAACCATGATTAAAGTAGGAAAAGTAATCGCACAAAAGGAAAAAAGAAGGAAAATTGCATCACAGCAAAGACAAAGAAACTCATGGAGGAAAGGCGGAACATGAGCAAAGAAGGGAAAAGGAAATCGATAGAATACGTAGAAATGAATAAGACTATCAGAAAAATGATAAAAGAAAACAAAACAAAGAACCAAGAAATAAAAATAGAAAGAGTTATAGAAAACAACAGGAATATGAAATGTTTAAGACCAACATAAGATAGATATGAGATAAATAAAATAAAATACATGAACTGCGTAGAAACCAATATTAAAGAGGATATCATAAATATCACACAACTATTTTATACTATACCAAACAAAAAGGGAACCACCTGAAGAAATCATAAAACAACTACAAAATAAAATAAAGAACGTAAACTCAGAACTACAACCTGAAATAAGCAAATCGGAAATAAAGAGGGCACTGAAAAAAATGAAAAATAACAAAGCACCTGGAAAAGACGGAATAACGACAGAAATGTTAAAATATGGTGGAAAACTGCGGTTGATACTCTCTATACTCCCCTAAATAAAATACTAAATGATAAAAGAGTCCCAAACAACTGGAATGAATCCATAACCATCATCCTACATAAGAAAGGTGATAGAACAGACCTAAAAAACTATCGACCTAT
>MU193687.1:0-20515 GCA_016904865.1 Pissodes strobi | reverse complement strand
AAGTTACCGTTTTTTGGCATTTACAGGTCGCAATTTTGAAGATAGCGACTTGAAATTTGGCATAGGGTTAGAGGTCCACGAACCCTCGAAGCCTATTGATTTTGGTGACGATCAATTAATATACAGGGTGTGAAAGCAGAACAAGTTACCGTTTTTTGGCATTTTTGTCCGTATAAACGAGGATAAAATTCTTTTTTTTATGTTAAATGAAAGTATTCGGTAAGACACGTATTTTTGTTCATTTGTTCTTTTGCTCTAATTGTTATACAGGATGTGAAAACAGGACAAGTTACCGTTTTTTGGCACTTACAGGTCGCAATGTTGAAGATAGTGACTTGAAATTTGGCACAGTGGTAAAGGTCCATAAACTCTCAAAGCCTAATGATTTTGGTTACGATCGGTTAATATGCAAGGTGTGAAAACAGGACAAGTTACCGTTTTTTGGCATTTACAGGTCGCAATTTTGAAGATAGCGACTTGAAATTTGGTATAGAGGTAGAGGTCCACAAACCCTCGGAACCTATTGATTTTGGTTACGATCGGTTAATATAACAGGACAAGTTATTGTTTTTTGGCATTTACAGGTCGCAATATTGAAGTTAGCGACTTGAAATTTGGCATAGAGTTAGAGCTCCACAAACCCTCGAAGCCTGTTGATTTTGGTTACAATCGGTTAATATACAGGGTGTGAAAACAGGACAAGTTACCGTTTTTTTTTGCATTTACAAGTCGCAATTTTGAAGACATCGCCTTGAAATTTGGCGTAGAATTAGAGGTCCACAAACCATCGAAGTTTATTGATTTTGGTTACGATCGGTTAATATACAGGGTGTGAAAACAGGACAACTTACCGTTTTTGGCATTTTTGTCCGTGTAAACAAGGACCAACTTTTCTTTTTTATCATATCAAATGAAAGCATTCGGTAAGACACGTATTTTTGTTCCTTTGCTCTTTTGCTCTAATTGTTACCGTTTTTGACTTATGCAGGATTTTTGTCAATTATACTACCACACTTAACGTAACTATTTTGATTATTTTTCGGGTACAGGTTCGAATCCTAACGCGAAAACCTTTTTTTAAATTCTTTAATGAAAAAATTGTGGGTTTTTTCATCGAATAATTATTTATTATTTCAGATGCCCATATACTACAGGGGTGAATAGTTATTGATGTGTAAACATCTACGCGGCGCTATGAGGGTAAATCTCGGCAAATGGGGCGGAAATGCGCAAACCAATTCTAGCCGCTTGGGCGGTATCATATACAATTTTGCCATTTAAAATCGTTTTAAACGGATTTTAGACGATAAAAAAGCATATTTTAAATTAAACGAACCGTCAAAAGTATTATTTTTTTAATTATTATATTCGCAGCGTATTTGGATCCATAGCACAGCTTATTTTCAATGGACGGTTGAATTTAAAATGAATTTTCGCTTCAAAATCCACGACAAATTCGTCCGAAGCCACGGCTATCGGCCTAAAAAAGTTCCAATTTTCGGATTTTTATACGATTTTGCCATTTAAAATCTTTTTTAAAGGGATTTTAAACGATAAAAAAGCATATAATTATTTTAAATCAAACGAACTGTCAAAAGTATTATTCAGATGTCCAGACGTTTAAAACAATTTTGTCATAGCCCTCTTCTAAAATTTGCAAAAGTTGGTTATTGACTTTTCCAAACCAAAGGATGTCTGCCAGGTAAATAAGCTGTGTTCGTATGTTGATGTTATTCCTGGTGGCATTAGATTTTCGTGTCGAACTTGTGCATTGAATTAATCCACTTCGAAGCTGCTAATAAGTATTATTAAAGAATCCTAATATTACAAATGCGAATGTGTTTGTCTTTATGCTATGAACAAGCTAAAATGTATGAGTAACGGCCATAGCACGTTGAATACTTAAAACTACCACTTCTCGTCCGCTCACTGAAGTTAAGCAACGTCGGGCGTGGTTAGTACTTGGATGGGTGACCGCGTGGGAACACAACGTGCTGATGTCATTTTTTTACAACCGATGTCGTTATAGGATATGTTTACACATCAGTCTCGAGTACTAGCAGATTCGCTCATTTTTTTTTATTTAAGTTGCCCATATACTACAGGGGTGAATAAAAAAATTAGATATTCTTGAAAAATTGGTTGTTATGGCATCTAAGAAAAATAATTTATATATTTTAGTAATAATTAAGTATACGATTTGAAGACTTGATCTGGTGCTTGGGAAAAAACTAATTTTGACAATTCTAAATTAAGGATAAGATATACAGGGTACTTAAAAACTTCAAACATTAAGGTTAAAAAACAAAATTTTTGGAATATCGGAAAACCTTCTTCCGAAAAAATAAAATTCCTATTAAGTCAAAAAGAAAAGTCAAATTAAAAAAAAAACTTAACAATTGACGTTGACAAGTCGGTTACCATGGCAACCAACTAATAATATGTACATCACTAATAAAAAATATAGTATGGTACTTAGGATTGTTTATGAAGCTTAATTTGATACTAAAAAATTGGTTGCTATGGTAACCAAAAAGGTGAAAAATCGTCATAATTCGTCAATCGTACGACTTTGAGATTTGATATTTGGATTTAGGTAAATATTAAAAAAATAACAATTGAGTCGGATACAATGGAGACCAATTAGAAAATTATCACGGTAAAATTAAACTAGCGATTGCTAACTCTAATTATAAGAGATTTCTAATTATAGGCCACGGTACGGATACAAGCGTGGCAATAAATATGGCTGGGCAAACTAGAAATATGACCAGACTATAAACGTGGGGGGGAGGTGAAAAATGTGTGACCTTCGGTCACACGAAGAGATTCGCGCCTGCCGCAGGCACGAGTGGCCACGCCGCAGGCACGAGTGGCCACGCCGCTTGTTATAATACGAATTCGTTAATACAATCAAAGAAAATTCTTATAATATTCTTTGATACAATACAAATTCTAGAAAATATCAAAACTCTTTGATTAAATAAGCTAGTCAGCTTATTTCGGTTTTTGAGCCCTACAAGACATAGATTGCCATTTGAAAGTTCGAGTTGGGTTAAATGCCAAAATACAACACACACACACAAAATTAAAAACATCTAAGCGTGTTTAAGCGTTTTATTCACAACAAACTCATTGAAAAATTATGGGTTTGCGGAACATCTGGGAAACTAAATCCGTGCAGACGTGTCAGTGTAAAGTAATTATAAACATAATATTACATGCCAATATTTCTTTTCTTATAGCAACTTATCTTACCTGTGACAGTGTTCCATGAATAAGTAACAAAATGATATAGAACGGATACAAATACTGTGCGAAGTAAAATATTCTATGCAATTTTCGGCGTATAAAAGGCTGGGAAGAAACGTAAATAGGAACGACTAGTAGAAATAATAGTAAACCTGATATTACTGTTGGATTTTTCCATTTTATTCCATGGATACTGTAAATATCTTCTTTTCTACAAAAGCAAATAATTATCACTTAAGGACAGTCTAACGCTGGAGCTTTAACACAAATGTAGAGGGTCGACTGATAACAGATTACAACCTTATTTAAAAAAAAAAAACTAAACCTGGTCTAAGATAAACTTATATTTATGCCTTAAGAAAATCGTAAACCAAGAAAAAAGAATTATTTTCAAAAATAAGGTCGTAAACGTTATCAGCTGTACCTATTACAAGCGTAAATTTGAACACCGTCTCTGCCGGTAAAACAAACTTCCTTATATTGAAGGTAGGCATCTAAAAGGTATAATATACGGGATGCGGGTATAAGAAAGTATACAAGGTGGTCAAAAAGTAAGGAATAATTCTTTTTCCAGGTAAACCAAGCAGCTGGTTGAAAAACACTTGGACACTCGCCAATTTTCTTTTCTTTTTTTTGCATGTTTTTAGAATCTATCGCCGATAAGGTCCGCGGTAGGAGCCTAGAAAACCTTAAATTTTCGACATATAAATTTGAAATTATCCATAGCTTTCTTTTGGCTTCTAAAATATGATCCCAGAATGACACCTTAGTCGGTGGAACCTATTTTTTAACCGGCAGGTTCCGGTAGTAAAATACGAATACCGGCAAACGGACAAAACCATATTTTTACATCGACCTTACTTTAATTTTAACCGATAGGAGCCGGAACCTATCGGAGGTTTTTTCCGGATCGATTTTAAATTTCGGATTTAGGTAGAGGCATTGATAAATCAATCGGTAGAGGAGAATAGCGACAAAAAAGCTCTCTACGAAACGAAAACAATATTCTCAGTTTTCGAGATATCGGCCGCTTGTATGCAAGAACGATCGTGTTTCGAAAACTACGAGGGATACGAAAAAAATATTTACTGCCAAAAATGTATTTTGACGGCGATTAACCCGTACATGAGCGTAATTGAAAAAAAAAACATTTCGCTATTTTTTTCAAAAAATGTTTGTGAATATTTTTCGCGAATATCACAATTATTATGACATCTTTGGAGAAAATGTCTTAAAGTCGATGATAGCCCTTTTAATTCGGACTAAAAAGTTTCCTATGAAATTTTTTGTTCAACGTTAAATAACGGAAAAATTTTGAAAAAAGGTTCTTTTTTATTAGTTTTAATTTTACTTTTTGCCGTTGGATCGTAAGACGTTTTGTTTTTTCTTAAATTGACCAAACGGGATTTTTATTATTTCCTAATTTTCTCGATCACGGATATTTCAAATCAGTTTGCGCCAGCATTTGCGTCGTCTCCGGGTCGATGGAAAAGCTTCCATAACATTTTCGATAGGAGTTTAAATGAGGCAGGTATTCCATAACATATGATTTTTGTCTAAAAAATTTTGCATTTTTCTTCATATTTGGCCACGAATACTTTAGGAGGTAGTTTTTGGGTGTGCTGAGCTCGATTTCTGCATCTAAAAAACGGACAATTTTTCTGTACCGAAATATTTCGAAAAAAGGGGATTTTTTTTTGAAGTGAGACTTCAAAAGGGTAAGCCCGAAAAAATTAAAATCAATTGAAACAGAAATCAAAGTGAAACATTTTAATGAAGCATGTTCCAGTATAGCTAGTGTAACCGGAGTAAAATGAGAATCCTGGAAAAAAAACGCAAGAAAAGTATCGAACCGGGGGGCAAAAGTTGAGGAAAAAAGTTTCAATAAAAATAAAAACTAAATTCCTAATATCTCTTTCAGAAGTTTTACTTCAGTTGTGTGCTTATAAAGGCGAGACACATAATTTTTTTCTAATTAATTTTCTTACCACCTTGTATATGATTTTGAAAATTTTATTTGTACTTTGAGAACATGTTCACTTTCACAGAAGATATCTTTTTAATTAATTTTTTTACCACCCCGTATATGTTTTTGAATCTAACCCAAACTAGGACCAGCCAGGTACATGGAGGAGCCGGTACACCATTTGTGGAGTCTGATTAGGAAGACCAGACTGGATGAGGTCCTTTAAGCATGGTTCGGAGTCCTACAATAAATTTGCATAGGTTGCAGTGGCAGAGGTGGGTTCCAGCGCCAACTTCCTTCAATTCTATTCTATTCTATATGTTTTCGAAAATTGTATTTGTACGTTGGTAACATGTAAATTGATTCCTTTAACCGTTTCACAATAATGTCTATACACTTAAAACTAAATAGGTCCAAAAAGCCGTAATCGGGTTAAAACCAAACTAATTAAAACAATCCACCGCCACAATAATACAACATACAACAATAGGATTAGACCAGATGAGAACTGCGTTATGTGCAGCACTTAAAAATTGTTTGCCAGTTATTCGTCGTCTTCAGTCGTTTCTCTCTTTAAAGAAACACCAAGCGGTCCACATGCCTCGTACCTCGCACCTCTCCCCCCTAACATTGCAAAGGTTTAGCTGTTAGCTCCAGCGTTAGATGCCTATTAAGAAGTACTAATATGATTATAAAATACTTACATAGCCTCGACTTTGCATACACTTCCAGAAAAAGTATCCTTCAAATTCACAAACCACATAAAAGTATAGGTTTGTCCGACCACATGAATTACTAAAAAAGAAAATTAAGTTACCTATACCTGCAACTAAGAGAAGCCATCGTATTCTTATATATACTTACGAGTAAAAACAGCTGACATGTAAGCAATATAATAATGAATTTTGACAAAATTGGAAAATGACAGATATCTGTGGATACATGTGTCTTGCAGCCAGATCGAAATATTTCCACAACTTGTGATCAACAACACGGAATAGGTTAACATAATTCCATAACTTGCTCCCTTTGAAATAGCAAATACATATCTGAGGAATCCGGTTAACTTGGTTTTTAAATAAAAAGCTAAAAGTCAGAAAGTTTACAACAAAACACACTTTTTTGTTTCTTTATTTTGCTGAAAGAGACAACTATTGGTATTATTTTTATAAACATTAACGCGCGTTAATTTAAATAAGATTTTCAAAGCCCTGTATCTCAAGAAGGGTTCCTTCCAAAGACATAAAAAAATGTCTTTGGAAAAGACAAACCGTGTACTGCCACGAAGAAACGGTCAAGTAAATGATAAAAATTGAGCGAGTACTCGAGACACTAATGTGTAAAAATATGTCCTATATTGACATCATGGACATGAAAATCTAATACCACAGAAAAAAACAATCAGAATCCTATTTCTAATATTTTTCGTCAGTACGCGCATCCTCGACGCGCATCATAAATCAGCCATTATTCGTGGGGAATCAGTGTCGCCCGACCATCGCTTTAAGTTTATTATTACATTTGACCAGTGCCTGCGTGCTGCGTGTTTTGTATTGTAACATTACGTTCTGCTAGGTGTTAGTTTTTTGTTTTTATTTGGTTTTGTGTGTTTGTGTTAAAAGTATTTCGAGAATATTTGGAGGAAATGAATAACAGAAGATGAAAACATGTTTGCTGTGTACCGAACTGTAAACATAAATCTTATAACTGCAGGCTCACTTTTTTTCTTTCCCGAATGAAAGACAAAGGTAGGTATCTTATAAAAACAAATCTATATTTTTTTCGTTATCCATCATATGTAAGTGGGCGTTAAATTTTGTATTGTTTGATGCATTTCTGCATATCGTATAGATATAATACGTATTTTTTTCATGAATTTCTTGATAAAATTAACTGTTTTAGTTTCATAAACTTTTTTCGTGTTCTTGGCTGGTATTGTTGGCCATATTCATATAACCTCAATAGGACATGGGGCAATGTTAGATTTTTTTATTCAATACCTTATACAATTGCTGCTTAATTGATTTTTAAATACATTACGGGGAACATACTACATTCTTAAATACAATGAATAGTTTCGGCGGTAGGATCCTTGTGAAACATTGTTGAATAAAAACATCGTTGATCAAAAACATTCTTAAATGTAAATAATATTATAGAAACTATATTGTTGTTTACTAATGTTATCTAATACATAATATAGAAAATACACAAATGTTAAACGGGTTTTACTTATATAACTAGGATACAAAGACGCGTATGACTATTTTGGGAACAAAGTGGATTTCCATGGAAGAAATCATCTTTCCATGTTTTCTTTTACTGGGCATTTATTATAATTTTTTTCATCCTTTTATACAGGGTGGTCTTTAAGTAATGGGACACAGAGCAGCAGTAAATTATTCACTTCAAAACATATCGATTTAGCGCAATTTTTATAATCCGAAAATTTATATTAAGACAGATACAGGGTGTCAAAGTTAAAAAAATTATTTTGAGTTTTTTAGATATTTTCAAAACTTTTCGGAGCATTGGGTTAAAATTTGCTGTAACGGGTTTTTTTAGGGCGGGAAATAACAATCTGGGTTAATTTTTCTTCTATCGGATAGAGGGCGCTACGAGCAGCACTTTTCTTACTTTGGAACTGCAATAACTTGTTGTCACTAGGTATAATAAGACTTATCATCCCTAATTAATAATCTTACGACTTTTCTAAAAAAGCTACTTTTGTCAAATAACGCTAAAGTTGGTAGTTTTCGAAATATTTGCTATTTTAATACTCAATACCTGTCCGTTGTTTGAGATCCAGCAAAAAGAATTCTTCAATACAAGTTGTTTTTGAATAATTGACGGGTAAATAAAACACGAAATTTCAAACTTTTGTTTATAATATTTTACAAGAGGAAGACGATTTTTTGGTTAAAATTTTACAAAATCATTAAAAAAATACCAACGTCATATGATAAAATAAGAAGTATTACCTTACATGTTACATTAAAATAGCAAATATTTCGAAAACTATCAACTTTAGCGTTATTTGACAAGAGGACCTTTTATAGGTAAAAAAGTCGTGGGATTATTAATTAGGAGTGATAAGTCTTATTATACCTAGTGACAATAAGTTATCGCAGTTCAAAAGTAAAAAAAGTGCTGCTCGTAGCGCCCTCTATCTGATAGAAGAAAAATGAGCCCAGATTGTGATTTCCCGCCCCAAAAAACCCCCCACACCAAATTTTAACCCGATGCTCCGTAAACTTTTGAAAATATCTAAAAAACTCGAAATAATTTTTTTAACTTTGACACCCTGTATCTGTCTTAATATAAATTTTCGGATTATAAAAATTGCGCTAAATCGTTATGTTTTAAAGTGAATAATTTACTACTGCTCTGTGTCCCATTACTTAAGGACCACCCTGTATAAAAAAATAGAAAATGCATTCTGAATATTTATATAGTTTAAGGATCATTTTTCTGTTGTACGATACTCTACTGTATTAGCCGCTAATATGGGGCCAAAGAGTAGAGATTCTCTACTCTTTGACTATTTATTTTGGGGAATTGTTTTTGAAGTTGATATAAGGAGATGAGATATTGATCAAAATATTTATTGTTTATAATTTTCTTTTAATTCAAAGGAATTAGAAATCGCACTTAATTACAATAATGTAAATAACTAGTAATGAGTATATGCTTTCAAAGAATAATCAGCAATTTACCTTTCACAGCAGATATCAAAAGCTACCAAAAACAGCGTAAATAACAGAAAAGAAATTTATTCTTTCGCACTAGTTCCCATACCAATGTTTCTAAATATCGAGCTTTAAAAAAGTATGCGATAAAAACACAAGAGACGCTTGCCAGAATCAGAGTTTTAAGGTAAGCATTAAATGTTTTTGTTCCATTTTGGAAGTTTAAATAAAACATCCTTGTATAGAGTTCAAATAACAACTTACAATATACTTTGTGTCCAAATACATATAATATCGCTAGAGTTATGAAAATAACCAAAACCATCTTGGAGCATTTCTCATACAAAAGCAAAGCTTTTTCCAAAATTATTTCTCTTCCTGGTGATCTTATTAGATTTTCTTGTTCGATGTCTATTACCGATATTTCGCGCTTGCTAGATGTTGATACTGGATCATTGCTTCTAAAATATTAACTTATATTAGACCATAAAATTTAAATAGCTATATACTAATCACTGGTCAACGTAGGTCTGTGTAATAGCAGCGAATATTAACTACAACAAGAAGGTCCACTCA
This sequence comes from Pissodes strobi, assembly GCA_016904865.1. Classification (NCBI taxonomy): domain Eukaryota; kingdom Metazoa; phylum Arthropoda; class Insecta; order Coleoptera; family Curculionidae; genus Pissodes; species Pissodes strobi. Next base: position 11,032 of record MU193687.1, on the reverse strand, counting down.
ATGGCAAGAGAGCGCTGCAAAGGAATCGTCGTTTATATTCTTCGTTGCCTGGTAACGATCGCCGCACACAGGTTGAATTTAAATAAAAGCTGGCCATAAACGATATTTTCGTTTGCGGTATATTTAATCAAATTTATGACGAAATTATTTATAGCACTCTAATACTCTATTTGGCTTTGGAAAAACTCAATTGATATCTTCTGAATTGTTTGCAGCGCCCCGTCAAACTTACGTTATGGATTTTTTTTATTATTATCACCAAATAAATATTTTGATAAAATTTCTATTCAACTGGCTGTTTCAAAAATCTCTTTTTAATTAGTTATTATTGATAACAATACTCAAGGTATGTAATAACTAATATTTAAAAGATTTTGTTTTTGTGTTAATGATTTCACCATATTTCCGAATACTAATATTCTGACAAAGGACATCAAGAAGAAAATGTTGCTCGAATTGGCCCCATCTTTAATATTTAGTTAAATTTTGGCGTTTTGGGTGATTTTAAAATTGGTTAAAGGTTTCACACAATATTTTTACTGCATATTTCATTCCTATTTTGTAATACAACACAACTAAAAAATAGGGATATTATCTTATATCGAATATTGACTCGATTATAGAATTTAGGCGTGAAAATTAATCTGACAAAAGGAAGAGCTGGTCTATGGCCGCCGCGTCAAAGGTCGCCTGCCAACATGATTGTTTTATTTGTATCATGGCCTGCCGATATTCTGCTAGTGTTCGCGCGGAGAAGGAGACACATCGTTGACATGCCGCCGCGGAGAGTGATCCTTCTTATCATATAGTATTGCCCAAATACATAATAAAAAGGTAAAGACTGATGTACTATACTGCTAACGTGCTAACACTCCGTTGAGGTTATGTGTTGGTGTTATACCTAATTGTGCAACAACTGGAGCCAGATTATCAGAAAATGGCGCGTCGAAATGAGGATCCCTTGCTGCTGTTCGAGCATTTAGGTCTCTCTGTTTTTTTTTTGCTTCATATGTTGTACTGAAAGTATTTTCAAATACGAAAAAGAAAGTTCGTGGCTTTAGCGGACATTATTTACCAGATGCGAGTTCAATTCACTACTATGGTCTCCAAAAATTATGGAATGCCAAAGTGTGTGAACCATAAGCAATTTCCACCATCTCTCTCGACAAAATCGACGACGCGTTTCGATCTGTATGGATCTCGTCAGGTCAATGCAAGAAATTGAATAATCGATTGAACGCTTAATATTTTAGCAAATAACTGAATAATCGATTATCGATATTTTCTGAAATATTAATCGATAAGTGGATTAATCGGTAATTTCTTAAAAGTGAATCGAATAATCGATTATTATCGCCCACCCCTAATCCCATAATATTGTAGTAAGTGAAACTGAAGCTGAAATTTCGGTAGAACCATTATTGCTGATGCAGGACTGATGTTATTATAACAAGAGGTAATAAATACTTTGGCTGAATCAGCAGATAAAAATTTATAATTTAGTTTTAATTTGTAAATATGGCTTTGATATTACCTTAGGATAGTCAGAATATAAGCAAGTGTTTTTGAACAACATCTGCACTGATGCTTCTATATTTTTTACTAGTTTCGTCCCTATTAGATTAATTTGTAAAATAGCGATAACTCTGAAATACATATATGGCAAAATTGCAGGCTCTCATCATCGGGTTTCTGTCGTCCGCTTAACATTCATTTTGCTCGTGAGACTCCTGAATTAACCGTTGCAAAAACAAAATTTGGATCATCGAATTAAAAATTTAAACCCCTTTTTTTACAACGAAGGAGCCCTTAATTTTCAAAATCATTTTTTAAAACGATATCGATATAAGAACATACAAATGATTTTTATACATGATTTTTATCGTTAGTGATAATTGATACTCCCTATATATAAATATAGATGATGAGCAAAAAATTCAACAATTATTTGTCTAAAACACGATATATTAAACGTGTAATACTTAATAACTTTTATGTCTTATTTCTGGTAAACCTTATTATGGCCAGCTTTCCTAGAAATTCGACCAGTGTGCGCCGGGTCCAAAGGTCACATGCCAGTATCATGCTAGTTTTCGCGCGGGGAAGGAGACATACCGTTGACGTGCCGCCGCGGAGAGTGAATCTTCTTATCGTAGTTAATATTCGCTGGTAATAGTTGCCAAGGAATACATGGCAACACATCTTTTTAAATCAACTTCCCAACAAATTTGTGTTCTAGACGATACAAATAGAAGCAAAAAAACGTTTCGAAATATTTCGGTCGTGTAAGAGTAATAATGAAATTTGTGGGGAAACTGATAATGAAACATTTATCGTATTTTGACGAAGAAGGCAAATTCAACATCTTCTGTTTCAAGCTTTTCTGGAAATCATCGAGCCGATCTAGGAAAAGACGATAAATCATTTTCGCGATTTTCTAATAATCATATTCCACAGAGCCGCTAGGACCAGCGGAAAAAAGGTATAATGAATTTAGATATCAATAATTGGGGAAATAAATGTTATGCTATACCTATATATAGTCTGTAGTGTCTGTCTTGCAACTGATAAATACGAGCCACTATTCTGAACGTGAGAACTCAACGTAGCATTTGATAGATTTTTAAATTCATGGCCAATCACTTTCTTGAAATCACTAAAACCTAGCTTATCTTTGAATTCTACACTTGACTTCTTAAGCAAACTTTGGGCAGAGTCCAATCTGTTGCCCACTCCAGCTATTTGCAAAAAAGAACTAAAAAAGAAAATTATAATTTTACTGAACCTAAAAACTTAAGAATACTGTTTGTTGATGTAGGTTTCTCCCTTGGTTTCAACTTTTATTTAAACAAAACGTGTTTTAACCGCATATGAAGCAATCATCCCTGGCTCCTGATTTAATAATTTGAAAGTAAATATTTATATTTTTAAATGTAGATCATAAAAGTAACCTAATCAATAAATTTAAAACCTTTTATTAGAATTCGATTAAAAAATGTAATAATAATGATCTTGATCTTGTAAACCAAGATTAAATTTTAATCTTTTTAAACGTCAGGAAAAAAGAAGAAATTCTAACGTTAATCTCCAAAATTAATATTTTTTAAATTATTTCCTAAAATTTTAATATAGTTACTTATTTTAAATTGTGCGCTTAAAAAATCATTCGAGAACCCACAACTATCATCTTAAACCGTTCATCTGAAAGTGTTTTAGCTGTACTCACATACCAGTCATAGAAATAGGACTCCATGATACCAGTGGTATGTGGCTGTACTTAAGTCGCCTTAGCAATTCACCTTATGATCTCAAAGAAGGGTCTGGTGTCGTATAAGCACTGTCGATTTTAAAGATTTTTTTGGGTTCAATGGAAAGATTACATCAAATGGAACACATTAATGCAAAAAAAATGCGGACGAAGCACTTTTGACGTCAAAAATTGAAAAAGAAATTTTATAAATGAGTGACATTTAAATGCGAAAACTCTCCCAAAATGATGTTAATGATGACAAATTACTTGCAATGTTGTCAGACTTGGCTAACCTTCTTGATTTTCAAGTAAGCAAATTGCCAAGTCCAGGAGCATGTTTCATAAAGTAGAATAACAACTTGTAAAAGTAACTAACGCGGTGCGCGCTTGTTCCTTATATGCTTCAGACTAACCAAATAAGCTCCCATTTGTCTCGTAACTAACCCAAAGTAACCAAAACTAATTCAGACTAATGCAAAGTAACCAAAACTTGTCCAGACTAACGTAAACTAACCCAAACTAATCCAGATTGACTAAAAGTAACCCATACTAAGCAAAACTAACCCTGGCTGTTTAGCCATACATGTATATACATATAAGTAATAAAAGTTTACTTACGGTACACAGTTGACTCAATTTATCAATTTCCCAGTAAATGTCCTAGACCAAGTATATTTTTCATAAAATGAAATAATTTTCAGGCAAGCGCGCTACGCACGTCAGTCAACCAAACACAGCTAACCCAATATAACCAAAACTAACCCAAACTAACCAACACTAACCCAAACTAACCAAAACCAACCCACACTAATCCAAACTAACCAAGACTAACCCTAATTAACCTAACCCAAACTAACCCAAACTAAGCAAAATCAACCAAGCCTAACCAAAACTAACACAGACTAACCAAAACTAACCCATACTAACCAAAATTAACCCAGACTAACCCTAACTAACCTAAATAAAAAGACAAGCGCGCTATGCGCGCTGTTATATTCGCTATCCCAAACTAAGGAAATCCAACCCAGACTGACCAGAACCAACCCATGCTAACCAAAAATAACCCAAACTTACCAAATCTAACCCATACTAACCAAAGCTAACCCAGACTAACCAAAACTAACCCATACTACCCAGACTAACCCTAATTAACCAAAGTAAAATGGCAAACGCGCTACGCGCGCTTTTCTCTTCGCTATCTCAAACTAAGCAAAACCAGCCCAGACTAACCAAAACTAACCGATGCTAACCAAAACTAACCCTAATTAACCAAAGTAGCGACAAGCGCGATACGCGCGCTTGTCTTCCGTATTCCAGATTAAGCAAAAATAATCGAAACCAACTTTAATTAGCCAAACAAGCGCATTGAGACGAGCGCGCTACGCTCTTGACCAACCCCGCTCATCACAAAATCAAAATGAACCCAAAGTAACAAAACAAACGCACTACGCGTAATACTCTCTTAAACTAATCCAAATGACCTTTTAAATTTGTATCTATTTCAATAAACTAAATAAATTAGTTTATATATTGACTTATTATTAAACATCTAATTATATATTCAAATTATTTTTATTTTATTAAACAAAGCCATTAAGAATCATTATTTATAAGAAGTTTTCGTCCCAGAGTACTTTTGAAACATATTCGTCAACACGAGGCTATTATATTTTAGAACTAAATAGAAATTACACTTGGCAACATCTACCCGTACAACAGCCAGCTGAGCCGTGCTAAGCCAAGACCACCTATACTACAATAGGTGCCCTTGGCTAATCCAACAGTCATGTTTGAAGAAATAGTCATGTTGACGTTTATCTCATAAATATTATATTATCGTTTTAAAGTGAAAAAAAAAACAGTTTTATTTTCAATTTTTAAGAAAAGAAGCTTTATATTATGTTATTATTAATCTTCTGCGACCATACCTCAGAACAAAGTGTACTGGAATTGTGTTTATTAGCAAAAAAAATGTATGTTAAATTTTATTTTTTATTTTCAATTTATTTTGCGAAAATGTGCTTCATCCGCAATTTTTTTTGCGTTAATGTGTCCCATTTGATGTATTCTTTCCATAGAACCCAAAAAAGCTTCAAAATCCACGGTGCTTATATGACACCAGAACCCTCAAAGAATATTATTATTTTCAGGTCTAGAATCTAATTGGTCTAATTGCTGACTAGCATTGATTTTTTGCTGCTTATCGCTACGTGCACATACTATATTCTTACTTTAGCATAGCCTTGAAATCTTTAGCTGAAAGGACATCAGTACCATCGATATCATACAATTTAAACAGAAGATGGGCTTTGTCTTCTTCCTTTCCATTAGCAAATAAAATAATCAAGTCAAGAAACGCCCGGAAGCAAATTAACCCTGTTTGGCCTCTATCGACTAAGGAAAACGTGCTCTTCACAAATTCATTTTCAGGGCTCATCCTTAGACATTCAGCAAATTCAGATAACGTCAGTTCTGTATAAATCACTTTAGTAGCTATGGAAGTATCGACATCAAGCATTTCTTCTAAGGAATGTTCAATTTTGAATGCCTGCGCAAAAGCTACTCTAAAGAACATCTCTAACAATACTTGATGACGTTGCTTGGTAACTAGTTGTGAGGCAGCCACTTTCCATTTCATGGTGGTCACCGTTGGTATTTTTTCTCCGATTGTTTCTGTCATAAAAACATCTAGCTCGTCAATAAATCTATTTAACAAAGGTTTAGAATGAAAAATTAACACCTGAAAAAGATGTTTTACAATAATACATTAATACATATAAAAGTATAAGGTCTGTGACATAAAATACTGAAACAAAATGGCAAGAAATTTAATTGTGATTAGTCAAATTAACTTTTTTAAATATTTCACAATCTGTGCCAGTTTTTATGGATATCGATCGGACATCGCACAAGTTAAAGTTTTTTCTTAATTTTAAATTGTTTCGGTATCAATTTTAGTAGCTATGAAACATTTTCTTGAACAATATTTATATTTACGATAAGTTTGTTATAACTGTAAAAACGGTGATTGACATTTATACTGCATATCCTTTTAATTAGCCTAGGACAGATAGTCATATTTTGGTGAATAATGGAGCATTTGGAAAAATAATTTCCTTGGAAATTTATGAAAAAATGTTGCTGTTTCAAGAAACTAAGAACAATCAGAGGTAGTATACAAAGATTTATGGTTGTTGACTGAACTTACGCTAAATCAATTAGCACAACTAGTGCAATTTAAATGTTGACCACCGAATAGGTAAAGTCCATTTCATAAATAATTACTTCTTACCATGTCGTAGCTGTTAGGAGATTTCAAAATTATGGTTGGTTCATTGCTACTAATAGTTATGATTTGTATTCCTGCTTTAGAATTGTTTTCAAATCCAATAGCTCGCAACACTCTGCCAGTAGTAGAATGAACTATTATCTGTTTCTTATGTTTATCTAACACTAAAATCACTCGTTTCTTGGGTCCGTTGGCTCCATCATATTCCTGCACTAATTGTATGAATATAATTATTAAAAATATATTCTTCAAATTCAAAACATGTATTAGGTACAAAATTAGAAAAACTTAATGACTCACCTAGAAAAAAATTGTATCGAATCTGAGATCTATCTTGAAAAGATCTTTCGACTGCTCGATTTTCTTTAATTATGCGGGACTTATTAAAATATTTCTGTCCAAGGAGCAAACACATTGCAACAGCAATAATTCCTGAAACCAAATTAAACATGGATGTGTTGTGTTGAAATACAAAAAGAATATTTGCCAACATCCTCGCTCCAGACATAAAGTAGGTACTAATAAAAAAAATAGTTGGATCTTTGTGTAAATTTGATCTTGGTTTCTAGATAAATAGAGACTCGACGTAGGCAATATAAATTATCATGGGGTTAATTCTAAAGTGAGTTTGAAAAAAAATATGTTCCTCACCTTTATAAGCACACAAGTGAAGTGAAACTTCTGAAAGAGATATAAGGAATTGAGTTTTTTAAGCTTTTTTTTTCTCAACTTTTGCCCCCGGTTTCGACACTTTATTTATTTATTTTTTTCTATTTTTCTATTAATTTTTTCTCTCTTTCGTTTTATAATGCTCTTATTAAATTTTCGAACAATTTTTCCTATTTTTTCTTATTTATTTTTCTTATTTGGTTTTATAATACTTTTATTAACTTTCCAAATAATTTTATGGTTTTTTTATTTTTTTTTCTTATTTCCTTATAATAATATTTTTATTAACTTTGCGAACATTTTTTTACGTTTTTTTCAATTTTATCCCAATTTTTTTAAATTGTTTTTTTTATCATAAAGCATTTTTTCTTCCCATTATTATCATCCCCGACCTCGTAGCTGAACTCCATCGCCTTTTTTTCGCCGAAAACCACGTTTCTTTACCTTTTTTATTAATTGTTTTTCTTATTTCGTTTTATAATACTTTTATTAACTTTGCGAATTTTTTTTTACGTTTTTTTCAATTTTTCCTAATTTTTTCGAAAATTTTTGAGTATACAGGGAGGTGGGGTAGGGGGTATAATTCCCTCCCCACTGATAATCCCGTGTTACGGCGTCATTGCTTGTCAGATTTTCGATCCGAAGCTCCATTAGAGAGATATCGGCAAAAAACTTTTTTTTCCAAAATATCCCCTTAAATTAGAGCCCCGGTCCCCCCCATACGGTGAAAGGTAGCCCCCCATGAGACGCACCTACCATAAAATATTTTAGTTTTTTCTTCTCCTCCTCTCCTGACCGAACGGGGGGAGGGGGGGAGGGCGTACAGTTTCCAGTTTACGTCCAGGATCCTCATTTTACCCCGGCTACACACTGAAAATTTCAACCCTCATGTCCTGAAAATTTCAACCCTCTACCTATACTGGAACATGCTTAAGTAAAGGGGCATTTCACTTTACTAAGCGTTTCATTTTGATAAGCATTTTTCTGACTTTTCCCTCGCTAATGAACTTTCACTTCAATAAAACAAGAACCTTTAGCATTATATGAATGTTTTCATATACGTTATTTTAACTTCAAAAACCGTAAACTCGTAAATACACAAAATCAAAAGTATCTAATTCTGACAGTGATAGCGTATAACGAATTTCTGTCAGTACTAGGAATCAACCTCACACACTATCAGAATAATAATACTTATAAATACTAAAGAACTGATCAGTGTAAGTAAACACTTGTAGTAACAAACAAAGCATACCTTTTTAAACATCAAACTGCAAGTAATAGCAATGAAATTAGTTGGTTATGAGCTTGATTAACTGAGAGAACAATGAGATAAAAACAATACAAGTGATAATAAAAGCATTACCTTAGTGTTCATAATAGGCAACTTTAATTTAGCAACTATATAGGCATTTCGTTCACCAGTTGACCACCACAGTTCAATCATTGAGCACTTTATCACCAGATTACAGCATTGACAGTTCAATGTTCGTTACACCAATGGAAAGGTCGCTTTAAAAACTTGTGTCTAGCCGTGTTGATTATTTTATTTCACTTCACTCATGGCCCTCTGCTCGCATCGCACGCTACGGGGGCGCAACCGACAAAAACTAACCCAAGGCATGCCCAAAATGAAGAAAAAAAACTTTTTACAAAGATAACCTTAAAAAAAATTAAAAAAAAACACAGACGGGAATCGAACCCTGGTCGCCGTATCACAGGCACAGCCTCTAACCGTTGCGCCACTAAAGCACTTGAAAGCAATTCATTGCACCGCAAAGACATGGGTAAAATGAAGGCTCAATGGTTGATTGTTGATCTACTGTGGCTAGCCGTAAGTGCTTTAAAGCACTGTTTTTACTTAGTGTTACGTTAACTTCTATATATAATGGCTACTTTTACTTTTTGTAAGTAAAAAATGAGTGTGTTCATTCCTTTTATTGGAATCAGACTCTAGACTATTTGGGTGAGGTCAATATGGAATGCAGGGGTGAGATGAGATGATGGGTTTTGTACCATTTAGTTACCGGGAACTATTGATTATGCATGTAATGACTTTATGATTAGTGATGGGATGGTTTTCTGCATTTGAAAATATGACACTGTATGCGTCTACATGAAGTGCTTTCGATTCATGAAAGATAACATAAGAGGGCTTTTATTTACGTATGCGTGAATAATGCGGCGAGTGAAAAAACATGCTTTAAGCGCGATTTTTTTCGGAGGGAATGTTTAGCGACATTAGCATTGTCATCATTTCGACGGGGATAGAGAGAGTTAATTATGGGCATACATACAAGTAAGAGAATGGAGAATGCGTGTGAGACGCCGCCGATATCGTTTCTTTTTAGCCATAGCCAGGGTGTCTCCGTCATATTCTAATGGATCGAAAAAGAGAAATTACGTAACTGAGTGCTAAGTTTACTTTTACGGCATAAGAAAAAATCACTACTTTTACTTTGTTTTCGCCATCTTTTCTGATGAACAAGGGGATTAACGCGACAGAGCGTCACGGTGCTTTTTTTATCCGAGGCTTAAGAGAGAAAGTACCTTTACAATACCGAAACTAAATTCTCTATCTTTTTGATGGATCTGAAGAGAATTAACTCAACTACGAATTTAATGCCATAAGTTTTCTAAATACAAAATATAAAGTTTGAGACAAACCTGTTGAGGTAAACGATATTTCTATCACCACCCCCCGATCTGCAGTTGAAACTTGGATTTTTGGTGAAAATGTGAATAGTTTTTTTAATTAAAATTAATATTTAATTGAATTAGTGTATAAGTAAGTAAAAAAATTATTCAATTTTAAATTAGTAAATTATTTATTTCAAACTTTCGTAATTATTATCAAATTATGTATTATGCTAGTTTTACACTGGTAATTTATTCGTGAATTAGTTCACGAAGTTAATCGTCAATTTCTTCATCAATTAGTATATGCCTTACATGGTCCATGAACTTCACGAATGTTTTGGTAGTTCTAGTTGTTCATCAGTGCCACCATCCACCAACACAAAACAATTTTTAGGTTATTGCAAGAATTTATTTTCGTGTGCATCTTGAACAAATTATTATTGAAAATATTTAAATATACACAGTGTGGTATTATTAAAATACGCACAGAGTTAATATCTGCTTCTTAACACAAATATAATTTATAACCTCACATTATTTTTATTTTTGTGATTGGCACTACTGAATTCACGGTAAAGTTGACGAAAAATTTATTTTTTTACACTTCGCACAGTGACCCTGAATTAATTCACGAATAAATTGCCAGTGTAAAACTAGCATTAGAAGTAATTAATTTCTTAACTACTGGATTATCATTTTATTAAATTAGTGTATATATTAGTCAACACCATGTATTTTTACGTAATATTAATATGCAAAGTTACTAATCGTATTAGGTTCTATTATAAGAGTTAAATTCAAAAAATATTTAAATAAGTTGCTCTGTCTAATTTGTTATTTAAGTAGTATGGAGTACCATTAACCATTTTATTAAAATTTCTGATTTAATTACAAATTAAATTCAGTTTTCATATTATCCTCTAACTAATAGTAGTTACAGGGTATTTAGAATTTGTAAAGTTATGTTGCATTATAATAGAAATAAAAATATTTGAATAGATTTGTCTAATTTTATTAAAATGTCTAATATGATTAAAAAAATTTAATTTTTATATAGTTCTACAACTACTATAATACTTCTTTTGCATTATGATAGTTAAATGAAAATATTTAAATAACTGTGTCTAAGTTTATTAAAATTTCTAATATGATTACAAAATTCAATTTTGATATAATCCTACAAC
>JAEQML010064066.1:0-22412 GCA_016904865.1 Pissodes strobi | reverse complement strand
GAGCGTGCTGAATCTGCAGGTTCTGTGGGAAGCTGACCATTTAACTCCTCCCTCCTTAAGACGAGAAAATACTCCTAGTATTTTCGGTAGGTTTTTCTTCATCTGGAATTTTCGGGTTTTCTTTTGGCCTTCTGCAAATGGTGGGTTTCCTTCTTAGCACAAGAATTGCAATGATTACAATCAATGCTAGAATTAACAGGATACCAAACGTGACTGAAGAATATTGGGTAGCTTGATCCACTTCTTGGATCGGCGAAAGTTGATTGGCAATGTCTTTCAGTCGATAAATTTCTTCAAAGTCGATTTCACTGTAATTTGTGGTTTTGAAGGTTTTGGCAACAGTAAAATTCGCTATTACAAGTTCTGGTAGGACGAGTGGTTTTCCATACTGAATTTTCACATCGTTGACAAACTTCTTAGGACCCATTTGAATTTGGCAGCTTTTCGGGATTTTAACTAGACTTGGTTGGTCGATATCGAAATACTGGTCGATTTTGCACTGCGAGAAGATTCGTTCCTTCTTCTGTGGTAGGATCAGAACTTCTTCTTGGGTGATTTGTTCACAAGGCGATTCTTCAATGTGGACTTGAAGGGTCTCGCAATCGGTAGGGGATGAACCATTCAAAAGTTGAAGTACACAGTTGTCCGGTGGGTGGAAGACTTCGTTGCAGTAGAAAGTTTCTTCCAGTGAAGGACAAGTACTTTCTTCGAACTGGACTTCCTTATTTGTACGTGCCAAGTAAGGGAACTTAGGGATAATAAGGTACGATTTTTGGATAACGGGATATACATGGTAGAAAATGTATGTTTGAGGTTTTAAAATAGGTACATGAATAGCAAAAATTAATTTTGTACCTGAAAAAGTAACCTGAGTCCCTAAAAATTGATAATAGTTTAAGATACTTTTAAAAGTTGGTATTTCGCTTTCATTGTATATTGTCCTTAAATATTTTATAATTACTTCTAGATCAGAGCTTGATATTATTGCATCATGCAAAGCGTTAAGTTTTGCAAACATTATGGCGTCTTCTAAGTTATCAATGAAATTTATAAGATTTTGGCAATCCAGATTTATTTGTGCTAAAATTCCTTGATAAGAAATATAATTAGTTAAATCGTGGATTGTATTATCTACAGCGGCTTCAAATATCTTTAAACCTTGTTCTAACTTTTGTTGATTAGAGTTAAGGGCGGTTATGGTTTTGTTATAGTTATTAATTAAGTTTTTTGATAAAGATATTTGCAAGTTTACTTCTTTGATAATATTTTTCTGATTTTGTTGTAAGTTATTGATTGCCTGATCGTAACGTTGTCCATCATCTGAATCTAGGTTTCCAAATGCCCATCTTTGTACTTTACCAATAATATTAATCAAAGCTCTTTTGTTACGAATATGAGGGTAAAGATTCCCTAATTTATTTTGAGTATTTTGAATTAGGTATTCAGTACGAAGAAGAAGATTTTCGGAAAGTCCTTGGTATGATATAGGATTTGTGGCTTGGACCTTTTCGAGACGATTTTTCATAGATTTATATGATTTTTCAATATTTTCTAATTGATGGATTACAGGTAATAAATCAATATAGTGTAGGAACGTATGTTTCGTATAAATTAATCTTGCATTACCTAGTTGTACGGGTAAAATGGGGTTTTTTACAGTAGTTATTTGTATGTCATGATTGGAGTTAGATAGTGTGGGAGGTACTTTGAGTAACGGGATCAACAACAGGATTGTCCGGTACATTGTTTACCTGCAAAGAGGATTTTTGTTTACTTTTTGGTTTTCTAGCAATTTTCTTATGATAAGCACCTTTTTTAGTAAATAACTTTATTTTATTTTGACTAGTTATTTGGGTCTTTTTAAATCTAGGCATGTTTTTATTTCTAGCCTTAGTATTAATATAGGCGATGTCTTGATTTTCAAAGTCCGGGGGTTCTGATCGATTTTCGTTAATTTTTTGAATTATTTTCTCTTTAGTTTCCGCATTTTTCTGCTGAATTTTGTTATATAATTCTTTCGCGTTTTCTTTATGCGATTGGACATAATTAGATATAATTACATGATCGTTTAAGTCAAAGGGGTCTCGGCTATTTATATGACCTTTTATAATCTCGAACGGTGTGTATTTAGTTACACTGTGAATGGAATTATTATAGCCTAACACAGCACGTTTAATCAGCTGTTCTGGTGAGTAATTTTTATTTTCCTCTCTAAGACATCTGTAGTGCTCAATTAGAGTTGAATGAAACCGTTCTACGGGAGAATTTGAATTACTGTTTTTTGGTGTAGTATAGTGTAATTCAATTTTATATAATTTACAAAAGTCTTCGACTTCTTTATTTTTAAACTCAGTACCTGAGTCTACGGTAACTTTTAATGGTAAACCGTGGTGCGTAATGAAATTAAAAATGTTTTCGATTACTAGAGTTCCTGTGACATTTTTTAATGGATAGGCTTGACCATATCGAGAGAATGAATCGATAATTGTTAAATAGCTCTCATTTGATATTTTAAAAGTATCTATGTGAATATGTTCAAAGGGCTTCGAAGCGGTTGGTGTTAAGTTAAATTTTATGACTGGTGGGTGTCTGTCGTATTTATTCTTTAAACATATTTCACAGTTATTAACATAATTTTCTATGTCATTTACCATTTTTGGCCAATAGAATTTTAGAGAAAGGGCATTTTTCATTTCATTAATGCCTCTATGGCATGTTTTGGTTGTGTGGTATAATTCTAGTTTTTCTTTTTGTGCATTTAAGGTTTCTACGTCCTCTAAGATTTTAGGACACGATATAATTTTATAAGAAGTATTTCTAAAAAGGTCTTGTAGCGTAACGGTAAATCGTTCTGCTAAAAGATGATTTCGAAAATGGATCGCGTAAGTTTGTTTCGGATCAATATATTCTTTTAATAGTTGAATAAAATGGGGTGTTGGGTTATAATTCGAAATCGTCACAAGTAGACGTGAATTTTCAAAAATTTTCTCATAGCGAGCTTGGATCTTATCTACATCGCCAGAGGTGACGACAATTTGGTTTTTGAAGGTGTTTAAAGATCGTTCTGATATGGGTATATTAAAAATTGGATCTTCTAAGGATGTGTGTACTGTCTCTAAATCACTTTGATCGTCTCGTTTATTATCGGGTGGTTTAAGTTGCACATTAGAATGTATGGTAATTTTCGAAGTTGACGGATGTGGTTGGAGAATTTCGTTAATTTCTGTTTCATCTAAACAAGGTAACTTGTCAGTGTCCCTCAGGAATTCTTCGATTATATCGTCAACGTCGCCAGGGTTGTTATTTACCGAGTCTGTCTCTAATGCATTGCAATCTACAGGGTTGCGTGAAAGTGCATCAGCTGCTTGATTTAATTTACCTTTTTTGTATTGGATTTTATAGTCGAATTCCTCTAATTTGAGGCGCCATCTCACAGGGCGAGAATTTGGTTCTTTTAGTGAGAACAACCATTGAAGTGGTTTATGGTCAGTTAAGATCGTAAATTTATGTCCAAATAAATACGGTCTAAAATATTTACAACTCCATACTATTGCAAGAAGTTCCTTCTCAATAGTTGAATAATTTATTTCAGCCGGATTTAATGTTCTCGATGCGTAACATATGGGATGATCGTCTTGGGATAAAATTGCGCCTATAGCGTAATTTGATGCGTCTGTTGTTAATTCAAAAGGTTTCGTAAAGTCTGGGTATGCTAGTACGGGTTCAGATGTTAATATATTTGTACAAGTTTTAAAACAGTCTAAAAATTCTTTATTATGTACTATTTTTTCGTTCTTTTTAAGACATTGTGTCATTGGCTTAGTTAATTTAGCGAAATTTTTAATAAATCGTCTATAATATCCTAAGAGACCTAGGAATGATTTTATTTCGCGTTGAGTTTTAGGCACGGGGAATTTTTGTATTGCTTCTATCTTTTTGCTATTTGGTTTAATACCTTCTGGAGTTACTATATGTCCTAAAAATTCAACTTCTTTACGTAAAAATTCGCATTTATCTAACTGAATTTTTAAGTTTGCTTCTCTTAACTTGGAAAATACTAATTTTAAATTTTGAATATGTTCCTGTAAACCTGCACTAAAAATAATGATATCGTCCATATAGACCATACATATTTTATTTTGGAGTTCCTTTAGGACTTCGTCCATTACTCTTTGGAAGGTCGCTGGCGCATTCTTAAGTCCAAATGGCATGCGCAAATATTCGTAATGACCATTGTTTACCGTGAATGCAGTTTTTTCGATTGACTTTTCTTCAATTTCTATCTGGTGAAACCCGCTCGCAAGGTCGAGGGTGGAAAAATACTGGGCTCTACCTAATCGATCTAAAATGTCATTTATATTGGGTATTGGATATCGATCATCGATTGATTTGGAATTTACGACATGATAGTCACAAACTACTCTCCATTTAGTTTTACCGGAGGCGTCGATTTTCTTTGGGACTATCCATATGGGAGAGGACCACGGACTACATGAAGGTCGAATAATATTTTTCTCAAGCATATCGTTAATTTGACGTTGCACTTCGTCTTTATGAATGTAAGGATAACGGTATGACTTTGTGTGAACTGGGATGTTATCAGTGGTTTTAATTTCATGTTTTATTTTAGACGTGAATGTAAGCTTATCACCTGGTTTGAAAAATACATCGGAGAAGTCATTACATAACTTGTGCAATAGACATTTTTCTTCGCTGTTTAAATGTTCGGTTCGAAGTAATGGGTCAATTCGGGATTGTTTCTTATTGAAGTGGTCTTTTCGAATTTCATTTTGGAAATGAGTCATGGTGAAAATTTCGAATTCATTTTGATTAAAACAATCGACAGGTAATGGTTCAGTTAGGGTTACTGAAATAGTATGATCAGTTGGGTTTTGAATTTCAACTGGGGCAAAACCATTTTCAGAAGTTGACAAAATTTGGGGAATATACAAGTCGTTCACATGACATGGCTTCGTAATAATTTCACCTGTATAAACGCTTACAGGGATTCGTTTGAGAATTTTTTCCTGTGCGTTTACGGAAAATGAAAAATTAACTTCACTAGGTTCTCGGTATTTAAAGGGTATTTCTAGGTTTGGACCCACTAATTTCCTATTTATTAAATCGATATTTAGATTTAAATTCATTAAGTCTTGTAAACCTAAAACACCGTCATAATAATCGTGAAAGTTAAATAAAATAAACTCAATTTTATTATAAATACCAAACGCAGTTAAAAGAGGGATTGAGGCTTGATATTGTGTTTTTTGGCTACCTACGGCAGTTTTTATTACATTACTAGATTGGTATATACAATTAGGATAAAAATATTCTGCAATATTTGGATTCAAAATAGAGCGAGAACTACCTGTATCAATTAATATTTTTATGTTCCTATCTTTAATTAATACGTAAGGTAAGGCATTATTTGAGGAGATATTTATTTCGGTCAGGTCAATGGGTTTTCCTGGCCTGTTTCGAGAAAATTTTCATTTACAGGGGGAGCTTTATTTTGCACATCCTGTTCAGAATTTTCAATGGCATTTTGGCCATAGTATGGTTCGGTATAGTAATCTGAAAAGTTGGGGTCGTAATAATTATTTTCGGGGTAGAAGTTCTCCGGTGGAGCTTCTTCGAGAGATTCGTCATACTCATTGGTATGTAATTCTTGAAAAGTGAAGTTAGGTGGTTGGTTATGAGTATTTTTGTAATAATTATTTGTTCTATATGTATTTACAGTTGGATTTCGAGATGTCGTCGACATAGGCGTGGGTTTTGGTAACTGATTAGCTGGAATTTGATTTGGTCTGAAAACATTTTGGGGTCGACCAAATACTTGTTGATTTGTGGGAAATCTTCTAGGCGGTACTTGCTGCCTAGGTTGGATATTAACAGGTTGACTATGCCAAACAGGTTTTGGCGAAAAGTTTGGGTTGTGAAAATTTGGTTGTGTTGGAAATTGGGGATAATTACTTTGACGTGCAAAATTGTGATTATTGTTATTACCTGAAAAATTGTTATTCGAATTTCTATGACCTGAAAAATTACTATTAAATTTCTCTTTCTTTGAATCATGAAAATTTCCATACAATTTTTCAAAATTCTCAAATTCTGTAACAAAAGCGATAGCGTCTTCCAAGCTTGTTGGTCTTTTTATATACATATTATTTCTAAGGTTGCCGCTGCAACCTGCAATGAATGTGTTTAAAGCAGTTTTATTATAGTGATCGATTTGACATTTTACTTCAAGGCGAGATAATGTGGAATCGTTACTTACACGTTGGATAACGTTACTTTTTATAACTTGTAATCTATTTCCGAATGTTATTAAATTTTCGCCGTTATATGGCCTAACTCGCGTTAATTCTTGTACGAGGCAATCAATATCTCTTCGATCAGAAAAACACTGTATAAGGGCGCTTTTTAATGCGATCCAATTATCTAGTTCGACACGTCTTCCTACCATTAGCTCTGCTTTTCCGCATAGCTTTTCTTGAATACACTCGAAAACGTGTTGATCTAGGTCGGTATCTTTAAAAGTCTTATATCTTTCTATAAAATCGTCACATCTAACTATAAATTTATTTAAGGTGTTACTATCACCATCGTAAGGTTTTATATTTTCTAAACGGGACTTGAAGAGATCCCAATTAAATTTACTGGTTTCAGACATATTGGTTTCTGAACTAGTTGAAAGTAAACTTTTTAAAAGATCTTCAGTGGTTACGTGTTCAACCATTAAATATAAATACTATTAAAATAATAATTCGCACAAAAATGCTTTGCGTTAAACAACTTAAAAATACGTGTCTTCGATAGACAGGAAAATTATTTAACTGAAATATTTGTCAGTAAAATTATTTGATTTTTTTTTTATTTAAATGCTTAAAATTACTTGTCTTCGATAGACAGAAAAATTAATCAACTGAAATATTCGTCAGTAAAATTATTTGATTGCTTATTTTTATTTAAATGCTTAAAAATACTTGTCTTCGATAGACAGAAAAATTAATCAGAACTAAATGTGTACGCAATACACGGCCCTAAACTATCCCTACAAGAATTCCTCAAACAAAGGGTTCAAAAGGGGCAAAAAGGATTTTACAAGGCACTTACAAATCCGGAAGATTCCGTTCTGTCTTTCCTTGTCCTTTTCCGACTTCTACTGCTATGGCTCTTCTAGATTGGACTGGTGTCTTCTGGGGAGGTTCTGGATAGCGCCTAAGGGTTGAAACCACAAGTGACTTCGACGATCGACCTAATCACTGCACTATCCTACCGACTGCGCCAAATATATTTTGAGAAGACTGAAACCGCTTTTTAAAAATAATTTTATTTTACAAAATACGGATCTAAGTACAATACTAGCAAGCAAATAGAGTAAAAGTGATTTTAGATTAAAACAAAGCAATATTTATAAGTTCGGTTCGGATGCACACTCTGCAATAGCTTCTGGGAATCGTCCGCCTGGGAGCGTGCTGAATCTGCAGGTTCTGTGGGAAGCTGACCATTTAACTAGCATAAAAATCTAATAAATAATATTTTATAAGTGTCTTAACATGTTACGAAATAAATGGATGGTTTGCTGATAATGTGAGAGTGTTGAATGGATTTTATCTGAACTATTTTGATAACCCCTTGTCACAATTTAGTATCCTAATCGATGATATATTTCTTACCCGTCTGTAGTATATCTTTTGCCCTAAAAATGACTTGAGATAAAATTAGTAATTTCGAATCGTAAAAAAATCATAGAGTGTCTGGTAATTTGAAATGAAATAGTGCGTGTACAGGGTGGTTCTATTTATTTCCGCATTATCGAATATTTACTTTTAGGAATAGAAAATAGTTATTTATTGTACAAGTTCGTTATGCTACATATGTTTGGGAAATGTTTAGCCTTGATCACTTGATAGAAATTAATATGAAATAGAAAATTATAGTGTTTCTATGTAAACTGGAAAACCGGGTTATTATATTTTAATTCCCCTTTTTTTTGAATGACAAACTTGGCAAGTAAAAGTACGCTAAGGTGAATATTTCACTAGAGTCTATTACACCGACAATAAAATCAGTATTCAGTTGATAATACAAATACCTTACTGGTGGTCGACAAAATTAATAACATAGCCGATTGGAGAGTGCTGTTAGTATGCCGGCATCAAAAGATGAAACATTCTGATAAAATTATCGAATTGTTGGGGAAACACCCCAACACGTGTTGAAACTATCGTTTTTCACCGTATAGTTCGGTGATAACACCCTGTATGTATGTAGTATGAATGAACCGTAATTACACTCAAAATAGATTTATTTCACCCCAGGTACAACCCAGTTTGTGCATTTAAATTAGCATATGTCAGTTCTTCAATACCCCTTAGTCCAAACCTGGATGGTCGATTCCATCCGATACAGCTAAATGTCATTTTGCCATTTCAATTGGGTTAATTCAAGCGTTTTCAATTTAATATATTCGTGTCTCCGTCAGTAAACAGCAGTATGTAAAAGAAAGAAAGAATATGTTTTCCCCCTCTCAGATAAAACTGACGCGTAACTCTCCCGCGTTATTGTCCCTCCCGAGATCGTAAGAAAGATCATAGTTCAGTGCAAGTTTAACGTTCACTCAAGCAAGAACGAATATTCTCGTTCTTCTCTTCGGGCCAAAAGGCCCCATTCTTTTAGGCAAATTCTCCGATTGTATGCACAAATATTAGAGAATATTTTTTAGTGTACCTCTGATATTTTTGTCCACGTTGGACAAAAACCTCGTTTAGGCGTTGTGTAACGCAATTCTTTATGGTCCGAAACTACGTAGCATCTCGGCGTACCTGAGTTGAAGAAACTGTAAAATGGCGGCTGCAAATTTGCAGTAGAGAAAATCCATTCAAATTCCAGCTATATGAATTCAAAGTGTGAATTCTAAAAGGCTACCCCTGAGTACGACAATATTGGAGGAACGAGAAAATGAAGGTATTTTGTAGAGTGAAAGGAAAGTTTAAAATTTAAAGACAAAGTTCCATTTTTAAAGTAACAAATCTAGACTTTTAGTACCTATATTAATTAAGCACCATTTTGTATTTAGTTTTTATGTGAGTGAATAATTGAATACATGGAAGTAGATTAAGAAGTATTTAAAAATTGTACTTATATGTTTTACATCAATTGCAATTGCATAATTGCATTACTAAAGTACATTAACATACCTATCGAGTTTCAATTCACATAATCTATGTTTAAAACCCCAACACCCTATCTTTATACAGTCCACTCCTTTAATTGCTTGTAGTTAATTATGCAGTTAATTGCTACCTTCACCTTTGTGGTCAAAATAAGTTAATAAAATTAATTTGTTTGTACCGACCACGAATATTTCACTCATGCACAAAAAATGTGGTATTATCAAAAAATTGCAGCGGAAATTCGACGTTGTCTGGGCAATGTGGTATTTCCTCTTTTCTAACCAATAATATCGATTTGACAAAATGCAAAGTCTATTCTGTTGTATTGTACATAAGAGACTCCAAAGTCCTAGCAACCGATTTTTCTTAAAGTATTTGTTGAAAGTCGTCAATATGAATGAACCAAAAAAACCACTAAAATCTAGGAACAGCATTTGGAGTCGACCCATATCTAAAAGAGGGGTGAACTTGCCGACCTCTTGGATCTTTTTCTAACCACAAATCCTGAACAATATACAATTACAGTTGGTCCGCTATTAGGGTAGGACCCCACAAACTTATTACAACGGTTTGTGAATTGCCACTACTACAGAAGGATCCACCATTGACTCGTAAAATACTTCGAGACCAACAGAATAATTAGCGATACCCAATACGGCTTCCGCAAACAGAGACATATTGGTCTATGTCATTCATTTATAGAGTAGGGCAATTGAGAACTACGGAGAAACTCGAGCGCTTGCGTTAAATATTTCTAAGGCATTTGACAGTGTTTGGCATGACGGATTGCCCAACAATCTGCCGTCCTTCGGACTGCCAGCGTCTCTCTGCAGCTGGCTTGCCAGTTTCCTTAAGAACTGATCTCTACACGTTGCAGTTGATGGACACATCTCAGACACATTCATCCTTAATGCGGGAGTGCCTCAGGGCGCAATACTTTCACCAACTCTGTTCCTCATCTATATTAATGACCTGCTGAATGAAACCAATAATCCTATTTACAGTTTGCAGATGACAGTACCCTTGTCGGCCAATTTAGATCAGAAAAACCTTTACCAGCCACTGAGCAGATTACAAATATTAATCAAGATCTGGATAAAGTTCGAACCTGGGGCGACAGGAATTTGGTCCAATTTAATGCAGCAAAAGCCCAAGCAGCCACGTTTACCAAGAAAGCCAATACGGCTGCGGGCCCTGATATCATTATGGCAGAATCGACCATTCCTTCATCCTTGTCAATCAGACTACTGAGTGTCTCGGTCAACAGCAATATATCCTGGCATGACCATGTTGCTAACATCGCAAAATCAGCCTCGCAGAACCTTGGTTCGCTATTTCGCAACAAAAAAACTGTATACACTGCAGCAGCTGCTCTTGCTCTACAAAGCACAAATAAGACCGTGCTTAGAATATTCCTTACATATCTGCGGTGCTGCACCTAAGCAGATTCTAAAACTGCTGGATTCCATTCAGAAGAGAGCTGTGCTTCTCGTCGGCAACCCGGAGTTGTCCTGAGATCTGGATAGTCTGGAACACCGCAGACATGTGGCTGAGATATCCCTGTTTTAGAAATATTTTCATGGCAGATGTTTCCAGGATTTGGCCCACATTATACCGCCCCCAGCAACGCCTGTCAGACACTCGCGACAGACGGCAAAAGCGCACCTGTTTGTTGTACAACTGGAAACACCTAGAAGATCGCTTTTCAAAAACTTCGTCGGAATTATTATCTTCAAATTCAGACGGCTCAGAGTGAGATAACAATAATAACTTTGTATGGCGTACTGCATTACTGTGGAACTCACCCCCAGAACATATGTTTCCCCCTAAATATAACTTGTAAATATTCAAGAACCGTGTCAATCAATATCTTCGCACACACCGCTCGTCGAGTGCCATAGGATCTCCCTTTAGGATGGGTGCCACTGCCACTAATCCAAACTTGCATCAATTTTAAAGATTTGGGCCTTCAATGTCTGGAAGAGACACGGCGAATTTACAAGGTATCAACGGCAAACGTAAAGAATCGGCGTTTTTTTTACCTAAAATGAATTGAAAAAAACTCATCCATACTTGCGGCGAATTAACTCCAGGAGGTCTACAAAAAAGCATTTTCTTTCTTATCTTGTAACCTCGCTTGGAGAGGAGGAGACAGTGCAAGAGCAGAAACAACTTTTTGCATAGAAGAAACCGACATACTCGGAGGACAATACAACACTATCTTTTAAAAACTATCTCTTCAAAGACAAAGCGAAGGGGAAGCCAGAAACTCGCTGATTCAAAATGGTCGGTAAAAAACAAAAGAAACCCCAGCTACCAGGAACTTCAAGATAAAAAAAAAGTCTCAAAGCCCGGAAAACTTCTGAAAACTGGTTTAAAAATAGTCCCGTGGGAGTAAGCGAGACGAAAAAACGAGTACATAAATCAAGCCTCAACACCACAAAAAAATCACTTCACTCTCGCCACTCTCGTATCCAAGCTAGTCAAACCGGATTGTCGGAGCAGAAATTAATAAAAATATCAGAACATTCAAATGCAAAATCAATAGCAAGCTATTTACAAATGCATCAAGATCACCACCAAAAATAATCGAACAAATAATAACAATGGGTCATGGTTTCGCCACAAGAATAATAAATAACCAGAATCCAAACTCTCAACCGTCACCGTGTATATTGGCCAAAAGCGCTGGGTGAACTTCAATCCACGCCGCAGCCAGAATTCCATGAGGGCGCTTACTGCATTTTGACTAATTTATTATTATCCATCTTATTAAGAAAATAGTACAGAAGGCCGGATAGCTGAACTTATTTGAAGTGAATATTTCTTTGGTTTCATGAGAGTGATTTTTCAAGGCTGCGTCACGACATGGAAAATTTTCGTATCGCGTCACGACACGATTTATGAAAAATTGATTATCGAAATCGGCTCAAATAAGTAAAATAAGTTGAGAATAAGTGAAACTTACCGAAAGTTGATTGGACGACTAACCCAAACTAACCAAGTCTATTAAAATTGATTATAACGTATCGGAATCGACTCAAATAAATAAAGTAAGTTGAGACTAAGTGAAACTAACCGAAAGTTGATTAGGCGACTAACCCAAACTAACCAAATCTATATAAATTGATTATAACGTATCGGAATCGGCTCAAATAAGTAAAATAAGTTGAGACTAAGTGAAACTAACCGAAAGTTAATTGGACGACTAACCCGAACTAACTCTATTAAAATTTGATTATAACGTATCGGTTCAAATAACTAAAATAAGTTGAAACTAGGCCAAACTAACCGAAAGTTGCTTCAACGACTAACCAAAACTTACCAAATCTATTAAAATGTATCATAACGTAGCGGAACCTGTTCAAATGACTAAAATCAGTTGAGACTATGCCAAACTAACCGAGATTTACTTTAACGACTAACCATATCTATTAGAATTGATTATAACGTATCGGAACCGGCTCAAAAAAGTAGAATAAGTTGAGACGAAGTGAAACTAACCGAAAGTTGGTTAGACGACTAACCAAAACTCACCAAATCTATTAAAATTGATTAATATATGATTCGCTCACACTCTTTCTTATAAAATCGATAAAGAAGTATTCACTTCTATCACGTGTAATGTGCTACTCGCCACTTTTTTTGCGAATCTCGACGAATTATGACCCCTGGAGTCAAAAAAACATTAAATTTTGGAAAAGCAAAATTGTGTCTGTGTGTGTGTGTCTCTGTCCGTCACACGACTATTCTCCAAAACCGTTAGGCCGATTTCTACCAAAATCGGTATTCAGGAGTTTCGGGACAATATGTTCAGACGTTTTATATATATTTTTTTCTTTATCCTTACAATTAAAGATAGTTCATATAAAGAAAAATTTTAAAAAATTGTTTTTCACAAAAACGACCTAAACGATTTTCATTAGATTTTCTATATGTTTACAATTTAGTAGCTAAATAATACGTACTATCCCGTTTTTCTGTGAACAATCGGTGAATGTCCCTTTGTGAAAAATGAACAAAATCGATTTTCTCTGAAACAGCTCCAACGATTTCCTTCAAAGTCCTACTTATTTACCAATTAGTAAGGCAAATAATATGTACTTGTTTGTTTTCCTAGGAAAAATAAGATGAAGCCACTTTACTAGTGGAAATATTGACCTTCCAATTTTTCCTAGTTCTACGGCCGGCGGCACTATGTTCCAACTTTTTTTTAATTCCAATAAGCGAGAAGTAGTACCGTTTATTTAGTCGTTCAAACAACTAGTTTCACTTAGTATCAACTTATTTTAGTCATTTGAGCCGGTTAAGATAAGTTATAATCAATTTAAATAGATTTGTTTAGTTTTGGTTTGTCGTTGAATCAACTTACGGTTACTTTCACTTAGTGTCAACTTATATTAGTCATTTGAACCGGTTACGATAAGTTATAATAAATTTTAATAGATTTTGTTAGTTTTGGTTAGTCGTCCAAGTATGTTACTTAGGATCCACTTATTTTAGTCATTTGAACCGGTTCAGATACGTTATAATCAATTTTAATAAATTTGGTTAGTTTTGGTTAGTCGTCCAATCAGTTTTCGGGTAGTTATTTATACTGACGTTTTCAGCGATTTAATCATTCCTAAGATATTAAGGTGTTAATAAATAAAACTACTTGTTTTCTAACAAATATATTTATTTCGCCAAATTATTAAGTTATGGTTTTTGGATACTCTTTATTAATTGATTTTAGTGTATAATATAATTTAACTCGTCTAAAAATCCATTAGAACACGAAACACTCAACACGGGAAAATGCATCCCGTATTTCCAACAGCTAGAATTTTACCGATTTTAGACGATCCGTTTACTAAGGCCGTAGCGCCTACACTGGCGAGTTTCGGCGGAATTTCAGCGGATCGAGCACTTCGAGGTCACGGCACACCGGGGTAGGAAAGATTGGATTCTGGTTATTTATTATTCTTATGGTTTCACCGTCCACTTTAACCCTCGCCTTCATTTCCTTGAGCAGCTGAGCAAAATGCATAAAATACGCCACCTCATAGTTCGACCATCCATGAATATCGCCCAACTGTTCAATTTTGTTCCACCATCTAACCTACGTTACAGTTCTGGCTGTCAGGATCAAAAGGGTCAATAATGTCGCCGCCTGCACTTGCCCTTGATCCCATACAACCCGAACTGCAAGAGGAGTCCGCTCCTTCGCCACAAGCATGTTCTACCGCCTGAGTAACGCTCTCATCTGATTTTCCGCATTTCCTGTTGCTCTTATTGGTACTGCCAGTATCAACGCTCACCTTTTATTATATCGCCTTTGCCATTTCGGCCGGCACAGTCTGCCGGATACTAGCTGCCAAACCGCCTTTCAACAGCTTATGCACCATTCCCCTTCGCCATGGTCACCCTCGCTGAATTTAGGCTCGTAATCGAGCTCCCATTCGTCACTTCTGCCTTCCTTCATAGACAATCACTACAAAAATATATTTTACGCACCAATAAACACAGTTATAATACGCCACAATTCCTACAATAATAGTTGGCACACGCACTTATCGTAACTTTTTCAAAAATTGTAAAATATGAATCCACTGTCAAGGAAACCAAAAAACGCACGCCCATCGCTATGCCGGACATACATATTGGCCTTTATATTTGCGGAAATAATTATCGAAACATTAGGCGAATCATTTGAATACAGTTATGGCAACAACACAATGGACGTATCGCCGAAATGTTTGTGAAATGCTTGCACAAATAATGTCAGCAAAGACTTGGCTCAAATCCCTTTGATTTGTTGCGATTTGCCGACAACGAAGCGAACACCGGCAAATTTTGCCAAGCTGCGACCAACGACCAATCCCGACAAACAGACCTCACACACATTTGACTTGGCCCAATGTGCGTGCCCGGCATAAGAGTTTTTGTGATGCCGCCACACACAAAGAAAAAGGAGACTACAACGTGATTCAATTCGAGAATCGCGTTTTTCACCGTTCTCCACAACAAATAACACATTCCATAGGTTATCCGACTTCTGATCTGTAAACAACTCTTTTTACTAACTCCGTTTTATTTCGGCTTTATTATTACAGCCCCTGATATTTTCTTCACCTCCAACATCATCATCAAACAGCCTCTTTTAGCGTCCATTGCTGAACATAGGCTTCTTCTAAAATTTTCCAGTTTTCTCTGTTCTGGGCAGTTGCGATCCAATTTGATGAGATCCCTTTTAGGCCGTCTGTCCAGCGAGTGGGGGGTTTTCCTCGGCTTCGCGTGTCGGCTCTTAGTCTCCACTTAATAAGTTTCTTTGTCCACCTTCCGTCTTGCGACGTGGCCTGCCCATTTCCATTTTTGTTTTGCGATACCTTCTACGGTATCGTGCACCCCAGTTCTTTTACGGATCACATTATTCCTTACTCAATCTTTTAAAGTCAATCCAAGCATGGATCTTTCCATTCGTCTCTGTGTTACTCTTAACTGTTCTGCAGATGCTTTGGTGAGAGCCAATGTCTCCGCACCATAGGTCAAGACTGGAAGGACACACTGGTTGAATGCTTTTCGTTTTAGGGATATTGGAATCTAAGCCCTAAGCACATCCCTCATTTTCCCGAATACTGCTCATCCCAAGGTTATTCTTCTCGTCAATTCGCCTCTGTGAATTCTCATCTCATGACCCAGGTATATGTACTTGTCCACTATTTCGATGTTATTATTGCCTATCTGTATTTGTTCACTGGGAACTATATTTGTCATCATTTTGGTTTTGGAGAAGTTTATCTTTAGGCCTACTTCTTGCGTTGAAATTTGAAGTTCTTGAAGCATTTTTTTAGCTTCGCCCAGACTGTCTGTTATTAGGACAATATCATCTGTGAAGCGAAGATTATTAAGACTTTCCCGATCGATGTTTATTCCTTTACGCTCCCAAGGCAGTTTCTTAAAGGCGTGTTCGAGAACTGTGATGAACAGCTTAGGTGACATAGTGTCACCCTGTCGGATTCCTCTTTTGATTTTAATTTTACTGGTGGAGGAGTGAAAATTTACGGTGGTCGTTGCGTTTTCGTATATATTTTCAATAATTTCGCAATATCGGTGGTTAACTCTACTTTCTTGTAATGATCTCAAGATTGCAGGAAGTTCCACGGTGTCGAACGCCTTTTGGAAGTCCACAAACACCAACACCAAAGGACGGTTGTATTCATTACTCTTTTGTATGATGGTTTTAAGACACTGAAGGTGATCGCTGGTACCGAACCCAGCGCGAAAAGCAGCCTGTTCCCGGGACTGGTAAAAGTCCAATTTAGCTTCTATTCGATTAATTTATTATTATGCGAGTATATAATTTGTACAGTTGATTGAGTAGGCTTATTGGTCTGTAGTTCTCGAGGTCTGTTCTATCACCCTTTT
Source organism: Pissodes strobi (assembly GCA_016904865.1). Classification (NCBI taxonomy): domain Eukaryota; kingdom Metazoa; phylum Arthropoda; class Insecta; order Coleoptera; family Curculionidae; genus Pissodes; species Pissodes strobi. The sequence goes on along the minus strand of JAEQML010064066.1, from coordinate 5,826 downwards.
CATGTAGCAAGATCATAATTGAGTTGTTCCAGTTTTCGGGAATATTATGACTCTGCAGACACAGATTGAACAGATTTTCATTTTTTTTAATTAATGTATTTCAATCAACTTTTCTCTGTTGGTTGTTCGTTGTTGCTTCTCCGGTTTCGTCCTTAAGTTTGAAGATTTCCTTTGTGCCATTCTTTCATGTTCTTATTGTCTTCAATGGTCTGTATGATGTGGTCTTTTTTAAACTGCCTTAGATACTTCCTGATGGCTTTGGAGATGTCTCTATTGATTGTGCTGATGGTTTAGGGATCAGTGTCTTTATTGCTTTTTAGTGATCTTATTTGGGTTATTTTGCGCTTTGTTTCTAGACTAGGTTTGTACTCTTTAGGCTTTGTGGCACTAAATTTCCCTTGGGCTTCATTTATTGTATTTAGTATTGTATCGTTTAGCGCGTTTATGTCGTTTGTTGTTGGTTTGCTATTTAGTGATTTACTGATGTGACTTTCAAACTCTTTTTCATTTGTCGGAGGTGTCCATTTTTTTTATCTTTTTCTGTTTATCACTTTTTGTCGCTCTTTACTGGTATTGATTTCAATTTTGGCGATCATCAGCCGATAGTCGCTTGCCGTGGCAAACCTATTTAATAAATAGGTTAAATACGTATTAAATAGGTTATTTTCACCTTAAACCTTATCAATTACATCACTTAATGACTCCACTCCGCCGCGTGCGCCACTTGATCGACATCCACCAATCAGAATGCCGCCATCGCCCGTTCACTGCGTCCGCTACGCCATCCAGGGTTGGCACGTCTTCTATTTCAATGTTACGTCTCCTATAAAATTAGCTGGTTATAAATTAAATCACTTGTGAAAATCTGACCAAATTAAATTTCATATATTCTTGTTTCGGAATAGTATAAACCAACTACTAGAAACTATAAATTTTAAAGAACCGGCTTTTTGCTAAAGCCGATAAAAATAAAAATATTTAAATAGATTTTGTACATAATTTTCAATTATATCGCTAAGTATGGAGTAATCTATTTATATCTCTTCAAATGTTATACCTACCTTAGAATACATCCACTAAAGCAACAAACAAGGGCATATTAATGAAACTTTAGCAATAACTATTTTGAAAAATCTGACACGTTTGATCACATAAAAAAAATTGCAAAATTCCAAAAGTGCACTATTTACAACTTGATGCAACTTTAAACGTTTGCCCCAGCAACCGCAGTGACATACCCTTATGCTAACTGCTATTTTTAACTATATTAATTATTACTCTGTAAGCCAAAGTAGTTTTTTTTTTGTACCCGACATGTCGAAATCTGATTTTTGTTCATTGGTCGGCGCACTGTGCGTCGACGGGTTACACCGACGGAATACGCCCGTCTATTTTACCCCGTCTTCACATGGCTACCAGTATTATTGTTGCTAGGTTGATGCTATCAAAAGCTCTTTGGAAATCAAGTACAAAGAGGTTGCTATATTCTAAAGTTTACTCTATAAAAATAATCATAAACCTACTCGAAATTTGCCCTTTGTTGTAGATCTACTTCTGAAACCATTTTATTTTGCAGATTAACATGGGGTATGCCTTTTAAAATATATTCGGAATTTTAAACAAACTTCAAACTGGCGGAGTGTTTCATTTAAAATATTTAAGGGGGTTTATCAGTGAAACGAGATTCCGACGGCGTGCCTTTCTAGCAAAGGCAAGCTATTCTTCGTTCTCTGTCTAGGCATCGCCCACCGATTCGATTTAAGTTGTGCGAAAACAACACTGCATTTTACGTTACGTCGCGTCGCCCGACTGCCACGTGACCACGTCGCAGTCACCGTTGGACCGTCGATAAGCACATTACGTGTGCTTCGAGACGGACACCAACAGCAGTCAGGCAAAATATGACAAAATCTCTCGGGAGAACGGGAAGAGCTACTGTGTTGAAATTTTTATGGTAGGTGCGCCTCATGGGGGGGGGGGGCTACCCTTGACCATATGTGGGACCGGGGCTCTAATTTAAGGGGGGGTTTGGGAAAAGCCACGTTGCACCCCCACCTCCCCGGAAACCCAAAAGAATGGGAAGAAATGGAAAAAAAGTAAAACATTGTTCGGAAACTTAATAAAAGTATTATAAAACGAAGAAAAAAATAATAAAAAAAAAGAAAAGTTAGAGACACGCGGTTTCAGGCGAAAGTATTCAGCTACGAGGTCGGGATGGCAAAAATGGGGAGAAAAAAATTCTTTATGAAAAAATAAAAGTTTAAATGGGAAAAATTAAAAAAAAAAAACGTAAAAGATTGTTCCGAAAGTTAATAAAAGTATTATAAAAGAAAATAAGAAAAAGTATATAAAAAAGTTAGGCGAAAAAAATGCAAAGAGTTCAAGGCGGGGATGGCAAAATGGAAAGAAAAGAAATGATGTATAAAAAAAGCAAAAAAAAATAAAAAAAAGTGTTGAAACGGGAGCAAAAGTTGGGGAAAAAAGCTTAAAAAAATAATAAAAACTCAATTTCCAATATCTCTTTCAGAGGTTTCACTTTAGTTGTGTGTTTATAAAGCTGACACATATTTTTTTTCATGATTTTACTTTTATAACTTAGATACAGATGCTTATAAAAACCAGTTCTCTTGAAATTTGTCAGTCATTTATAAGAAAGAAAAATAAGAAATTTGTAATGATAGGTTTTTAATATAATTATAAAAATTGTGCATTTCAAATAAGAAATGGTACCATCATGTCTTTACAAATAATCTAAAAATACCTACCTATTATAATATAAATCCATATAAAAAATATTTAATTATCTCGAGGGGGGTTTCTAATTTTTAGACCTCTTGCAAATATAGGATCAAGAATTTCTGGAAGAAGGCATTTAATGTATTAAATAACGTAAAAAGACATTGAAATTTGCAGAATTAATATACAAACCTATTTACAAAAAAAAATGCATAATAATATGTCGTAGGCTTCCAATGTAAGCATAATACGGAAGGGATAAAATTTTTTATGGAGAATTGGGATATCTTGGCTTACTCCCTATGTGTCATAGTTCGTTCATATATTATGGCTTGCGTAATAAATGATGAGAAAATGGAATCTATGTTTATAAAATATATAAAGCTATCTAAAAACAAAATATAAAACATACTTTTATATTTAAGCACATATAGATATAGAAGGTAGTTTGTGGATGTTCCTTTATTTTTCTCCTGTTGGAGTTACCCTCCGATTCGAGCTCCCCTGTGTTTGTCTATAAACTAAATGTCCTGCATTGGTTCCAAGACGAGAACCGAGTGTCCCTGACTAAAATCCCTTGTGACAATGTTCAATGTTGTATTTTTAGTTGTTTAATTCGGAAAAAAAAAAAACATTTTTTTTTAAGTCATGGGCCTTTTATCAATAATATTCGGTATGATACCCTCCGGGGCCCCACTAGACTTTATATATTTAATCTTATTAAGGCTAAATAAGCCCCTTATTATTACAGATAACACTACGAAATTTCAACAAAATCGTTAAAAGGATATTTAAGATATTAATTAAAAAAACGATTTTTTTAAAGTTTGACATCCTGTATCTGGGAAACTATGCATTTTCGGACCCAGGTTCATATGAGAAAAAGTTAATATTTTCTTATGTAGAATCTCTCCTGAAATTATTCTAACGGTATTTTCGGACACCCTGCATATCGTTGAATTCATCTTTTACTGGTTTATTTAGAAATATGTAAGTAAAAAGGGCATTCTGTTTAAAAAAATTACCTTAATTTGACCCCCTTGTATAAAATAGGGTCACAATTAAAACACTACAAACAATAAAAGGTCGTTTAACTAGAAACATCTTTTGTATTTTTAATTTTTCTTGCAACACTCATAGATTTCGAGTTAAGGTATGGGCTCAACTTAAAGCGGCCACCCTGTACATTATTCACCAAACAAAATCAAAAGTTGTTGTATTTAGTAGTCTGTTAAAACAAAACTTACGTTGATGCCATTAGTTTTGCTGACTTCTTTTGTTCTCTTGATCTGCTAGTGATCAACATTTTTTGACAAATACTACTGTTTTTGGAATCAGGTCGCTTTTTTCCCCATATTGATACAAAAACAATAAAACAAAGTAAGAATAATCGAGATAGAAAGGTGCAAACCATTTTGCTCTATCTTGGTCAATGGCCGATTTTCAACTGTCAATATTTCGAGAACAGTTGGAGATAGGTGTAGAACATTTTTCATTAAATGTGTCTAGAATTTGATGTAGAATCTAAATGTGTAATAATATGCAGGGCATTCCATTAAAAAAAGTCAATAAACGAATGCCAGGTTTTAATGAAGCACCCTGTATAATTGAAAATATTTTACGATATGCGACACGACATATCCTACAATTTTTGTATTTAACATTTTTTTATCTCTGTAAATAGGGAAATACGGGACAGTCACACTAATGGACCACCATGTAGGTATTTTCCCCTTTATTATTATTATTCCTTGAAAATAGTCATTATTTATCTATAGGTAATAATTATTGATGTAGATACCTTTTTCCAAATATATAGGCTCGTAACCTGCCTAAAGTGTTTAGAACACCTTTTTATATTTTATGTTATAGTCTTTACGAAGTTAATTGAAACAGTTGGGGCTCTTAATAATTTCCAATTATTTTGTGTAGGCGCTCGCCGGCAACTGAGAACAGACTATGCCGACATTAAATTAAGAGTCCCAACTTTTTCAATTGACTTCGTAAAGACGATACCTACGTCTAGACTAGGTAGAAGCGAGTCGATTGTTTATCTTATCCTTCGTATTTTTTGAATCCTACAGTAATATTTGTATTATCATTCAAATTTTGAATCTCGAGTGTGCGGGTCGTTCTGTAACTTGTGATTTATTGTGTTTTGGTTCTATCAGTGCTTTGTTTTATTGTTTTTGTATCAATATGGGGAAAAAAAGCGACCTGATTCCAAAAACAGTAGTATTTGTCAAAAAATGTTAATCGCTAGAAGATCAAGAGAACAAAAGAAGTCAGCAAAAATATTGACAGTTGAAAATCGGCCATTTACCAAGTTTGACAGCCTGTAAACTCTAAACGGCTAAGGATAGAGCAAAATGGTTTGTACTTTCCTATCTTGGTTTTTCATAAGCTATTGTTTGACACTAACTTTTTATTTACCACAGGTAAATTTAACCTCTGGGTAAATAAATACAAAGTTAGCGTTAAACGATAGCTTATGAAAAATCGAGATAGAAAGGTGCAAACCATTTTGCTCTATTTTTACCCGTTTAGATTGTACAGAACTAGACAAGGCTAATTTTTGACTTTCCCTGTACTTTTACAAAAAAAAAACTGAAATAGCCATCTTATGTAATTTTTTCCCGCGAATTCGTATATGTTCAGCAAGAAACAATTGAACATCAAATAAAAGTGCTAGGAGTCACTTTGATATATTTTTAAATGGGATGCCATGTATATTATTGCATATTTGGATTGTACGAAAAAGCCTAGACATATCTCATGAATAATGTCCTATACCTATCTCTAACGGTTTTTGAAATATTGACAGTTGAAAATCGACCATTTACCAAGTTTGACAGCTTGTAAAATCTAAAAGGCTAAAGATAGAACAAAACGGTTTGCACTTTCCGATAATGGTTTTTCATAAGCTATCGTATGACACTAACTTTAGATTTAACCAGATGTTAAAAAATCCCGGATAAATTTAACCTCTGGTTAAATAAAAAGTAAGTTATACGAGAGCTTATGAAAAACCAATACAGGAAAATGCAAACCGTTTTGTTCTATCTATAGCCGTTTAGATTTTACAAGCTG
>JAEQML010064065.1:0-22414 GCA_016904865.1 Pissodes strobi | reverse complement strand
ATTTTTGTTACTTTACGGGCTATCCAGGTACCTTTATATTTACATATAAGTGTTAACTAAAAACTGGTATAAATGTCACATATATTTTTTAATTGACTGATTACAGAATGAGCATTCATGCAATTAACCGTCTTAAAGCATTAAATAGGCATCTATTATTTTATGTTATTTAAATCCGCTGCATGAATGCAAAACATATTAAAATGGAAACGATGTAAGTATTTGGTCATTTTGCAAAATAGTTAACGTCATTCTCTCAGGTATTCTTACAAAAGTACATTTATGAAGAATTCAAAAGAATAAAATAGCCGGTGCAGGGATTTAATCTTAGTCATGCTTCCGGAAATGGCTTTTTATTCACTAAGACAGATCAGCCTTAGTTTACTTTCGTTAATAAGCTATCAAAGTCGTGTAATAAAAGCGATTTAAAAGTTTATTACAATGCCGAATCTTTACAGTTCGAACGTTGCCGCCATCATCATCATAGGCATTATAAGATCCTTTACACAAATAGTGCACTATATAAAAATCGGCCTTTCCTATTGGTCGATCCGCATGGCCCTCCGCTCGCTACGGTAGCTCAAGAAAAGGAAACTAACCAGGTGCTAACCCAATCTAACCCAAGACATACCCAAAATCAAGAAAAAAACTGTTTAGAAACATAATCTTAAAAAAAATAAAAAAAAAGCAACGGGGTTTGAACCCGGCCGTCTAGGTGAGACCCAGTTGTCTAAACCTCTACACCACGAGAGCTCTTGACAGAAATCGATTGCATCACCAAGACATATTGTAATACGAGATGGATCGACCAATAGGAGAGGTCGATTTTTACATAGTGCACTATTTGTGTAAAGGATCTTAAAATGCTCATCCTAGTCACCGGTGGGCTGTATAAGGAACTCTTAGCATTCTTCACCAAGCCCACATTTCAAAAACGTCTATGGGGTGGCGGTCTGTCATTCTAACAGTCTAGAGACAGACTAAACCAGCGACATTTGGGTGGCTTTGGTGATATTTTTATGACACATATTTTAGTCCGTTTTGTCATGGTTGACTGCGGTTGTTGAATGCGCCGACGGATTTCAACCTCACAGTCGCCTGGGTTATCGATCAAAGAACCAGCGTATGCAAAACTTTGGATTACCTGACAACGGCCTACTGATGTTATTTCAGGATGATTGCCATGCTCCCTGTCCACGATCATAGCTTTGGTCTTTTTATATTTGCTGTATGAGAACTGTTTGGTGGTAAGGAGAACTCCCATAGATAGAAGAATTTCCCAAAGTAGTTTGGGCCACTTTACGTTGCCAAAGGGAGTAGTCCATGACGCAGATATAGATTGGCAAATAATGTTCCCTGGCTTTTCAATCATCTGTCTCATGTTTAAGATCTGGTCGCGCGCACCACGTCTCTTAACAAAACCTGCCGGCTCTGTTAATAAAACCCACCAGACGAGATTTCAAAATATATAACATAACATTGCTTGAATGAGAAATCAATGAGAGTAGACGATAGTTATCTGGGTCTGCCAAAGATCCCTTTTTATGGAATACAAATTGAAGTAATCCATTCGTAGGACTAAATTTTCTGACCATTACGATGTAAAAAATGTAACCATCATCATCCAAATTTTTTAACATTTCAGCAGAAATCGCATCAATGCCTGTGGCTTAAGCGGTTTTCAATTTCTTAACGGCAGGTTCTAATTTCGAAAGAAGAATATCCGTTCACAAGTCAAAAAGGGAGCTTGGAAGTTAACATAAGAACAAAGGCTCTCACAATATGGCCTCCACACCTCAATAATCTAATGCAAGTTGATGATGAGATGTCCATCGGTATTCTTAATTGACCAAGTTTAGGGTTTAAAGCCACGATTAAGCAATTTTATCGTTAGGAACACCTCCCTTGGATGGTTCGTATTAGCATCGTTGGTATTCTCCTACACAATTCTTGAAAGAAGAACTTTTTTCTTAGCGGCAGGGTCCTGGAATTTCGCGGGCTAGTCGTCTATACCGACTTTGTCTTGCATCAGATCTGAGCTCTAAAGTTATCTACGTGCCTCAATGATGGATAATAAGTTTGACAAAGACCGACAATGACTTCCACGGTGTTCTGACTAGAATGTAATCAATTTGATTACGATATCGTCCGTTAATACAAAATTGGAGCAAACGTTGGCATCTTTCATTTCTGGCACCAAGATCGCAATTACCAATGTATGCCCTAAGATGTTCATCCTCAACTGTTTGACCAACTATAACGCTAAAATCCCCAATAACAAAGACCATCTCACGAGAGATTTGAGTGTAGACCGAAGTACAAAGATTCCACATTGTCGTTAGTTACGGAAGATGGTCAATTGAAAAGTTGCAATTTATAGACGAAAATATTATTTATCTGTCAAAATTGATATTTTGATAAAACAAAATACCGGGAAATCATTTACTTACCACCAATCAGAAGTCAATTATGAGTTAATTTTGGACGAATGCACAATGATCAGCTTTTTTTAAAGCTTACTTGTGCTTTTCTGGAGGTCAATTGTTAAAACAACAAAGTTTTAGCCCTTTTTCTCTTGGGTAAAATAAACGACTTAATTGTGTAATAGTTTTCTGACTTGACATAAATTTGGACTTTATACAGGTTAGATGATTTATGAAATTTTCGTGCCATAAAAAAACATCTATAATTTTCGACAAATCTTCACTTATTTATTTTATTTATTTATTTCATTCAAGAAATTTATACGAAATTGATTAATATTAAAAGTCTGTAAGAGCACCTTTCATAGTTATCACTAAAAGTTTAATTACTTAGAACTACCATGAGAATATCATATTTATTAATCCAGGACTAGATTCTCATAACCTAAATAAATTGTTGTGTATTACTTACAATCCATGAATTTAAAAGTATCTCTTGTTATAAAATTATGGTTTGTAGAGCTGTTAATTACCATATGACTTAATAAAAATCTTATAACATATCTTGCATTCAATTAGTTAACTGGTAATACTCCAGCTTGCTCAAACAATAAACCAGTAGGTCATCGTTTCTTTTTAAATAAAATAATTTTTATTATAGACTGACCGGCATAAAATTCGCCACATATGGGAAACTTTTTTATTATTGATTTCTCAGAAAATTTGATTCTTGATAAAAGTTGATGCTTGGAAAAAAACTAATTCTGACAATGCTAAATTTAAGATAAGGTTTACAGGTTGTTTTAAAGATACAACAAAGGTTAAGAAAATCGAATGCTTTGTAATATCAAAAAACTTTCTAGAGAAAAATAATGTTTCTGTTAAAGTTAAATATCATTTTTTCCAATAGTGTTACTGAAAAAATTAATGACAATATCAAGAAAAAGAGCGTTTTTCGAAATTTTTTCAATAATTGTCATAAATTTTCTCCGCAACAGTGCACTTTTGGATAAAATGGTATTTGACTTTTATTTTTCTGCAGAAGGTATTTTGATATCCCAATTTTTTTTTTTTGATTTGTCAAAATTATTTTTTTTTTCAAGCACTTTCCTATATGTGGCGAACTTTATGCCAGTCACTGTATACTCTTGTGCTATAACAATGTTTGTTATAAAATTCCTATAAACAGAACCCCAACAAATTATTGCACAATTAAAACCAGAAGCATAATTAAAACACGATTTAGCAAGTGATTTATATACATTTAAAATGTCTTTTCTTTACTTCGTAATTCACATATTTTCTATTGTCGGAGTTTAAGTTTAAAATTCAAATTTCGCGCCATATTAGCGGATGTGCTTGTTGCCTGTTTTTAAGAACTTCGCCTTGATGCTTGATCGGAAAAAAAAGAAAGGGCGGTTTTATTTATGTATTGGTTTTGAAACGGGTTTAGAAAGAAAGAAAATATAGTGCATCAACAAGGGGATTATCGAGTTTATTAAGACGTTCCCACCTAGTATATTATACAAGCTTTCCAAGTTCTGTTGTAACATGAATATTTTAATGATTGATCAATAGAAAATCCAAAACAAGTACCTAACCCAAACAAACCCCAAAACACATAACTATCAACTAAATTAATAATCAGCTACATTTACAACTATCTGAAAAATCACAACGAGGAAGATGTATTTTTAATATATTTTGTTAGGTAAATTATATATATGCATAGAAACACACATAACATTATCAGTGTTACACGATTTAAGTTCAACCATACTTCAGTTCTCATTATCGCTATTTCGTCTTTATGAAAGACCTGAAGTCCATATTGATCTCTTACAAAGAAGAACAGTATCACACATTTTTTTTCTCACCTGCTGATAAATGATGTTAAGATTTCTAAAGCAAAATGTTTCATTTATTTTATGTTGGTCAATTTTCACTATTATTGATGTGCAAACATCTTACGCGGCGGTATGAAGGTAAATCTCGGCAAATGGGACGGAAAAGTGAAGGCCTATGTTACCGGGAATGTGTTTGTTTGTTTCTTACGCTTTCACGCATAAACTACTCAACCGATCATCATGAAATTTTGTACGAATATTTTCAAGATTATAGTAAAGGACATAGGACACTTTTAGCTTTTACCCGCGGCTTCACTCGCGTTAGTTTTAATCCTATTTTCCATGCGTAAACTACTTAACCGATCATCATTAAATTTTGTACAGATATTTTCAAGAGTATTGTAAAGAACATAGGACACTTTTAGCTTTTACCTGCGGCTTCACTCGCGTTGGTTTTTACGGTTAGTTTTAATCCTATTTTCCACGCGTAAACTACTTAACCGATCATCATGAAATTTCGTACAGATATTTTCAAGAGTATAGTAAAGGCCATATGACATTTTAGCTTTTACCCGCGGCTTCACTCGAGTTGGTTTTACGGTTAGTTTTAATTCTATTCTCCACGCGTAAACTACTTAACCGAGCATCATGACATTTTGTACAGATATTTTCAAGAGTATAGTAAAGGACATAGGAAACTTTTAGTTTTTACCCGCGGCTTCGCTCGCGTTTATTTTTACGGTTAGTTTTAATCCCATTTTTAATTTTCTTGAGGTTATATTTTGTAAAAAGTTATTTTTCTGGATTTTGGGCACGCCTTGGGTTAGTTTTAGTTACTTTCTGTTCGTTGCGCCACTGTAGCGAGCGAAGCGAGCGGAGGGCTATGCGTGAAATGTAATATTAGACATTCTAATGCAAACGTTACAAATGTAAACATTAAACACGTCAGGCGGTATCGGTGACGGGAATGTGTTTTGCAGGCTTAATTAGTGTAAAAAGTGTTCGTTCTAACGCCAGGATATAGGCAACCAATTCCAAATAAATGGTTGCCTATATTCAAGCGTCACGCGGCCTAAGGTGGCATTAGATTTTTATGTCGATGATGTTGATATAGAATATGTTTACACATCAGTGTCTCAAGTACTAGCAGACTCGCTGATTTTTTTTTACTTAAGTCAGCAACAAGTTTATTGTCGTATTAACACAAGTTATTGGGATTGGCCTATAAGGAAAAGCCACTCCAACTGATTTTTTTTTATTAAAATATCTATATATCATGCAGTTTAACTTGCTAGAAATTGTTATTTACAGAATACCACCTACATAAATGAAAAATACAACAATAAAATAATATTTTTGAAATGTTTTGTTAAATAAAAATTTCAAAAATATTATTTTATTGTTGTATTTTTCATTTATGTAGGTGGTATTCTCTATCAAAATATATATCACGTGGACAAAAATTTGCTGTAAAAATCACCCGAAGCGAGGAACCAGCAAAATGTAATCCGATATAATTAACCAAAGAGAAATCACAATATTCATGTTCCTTTCTGTAGAATGCACATATATGGTATCGAAGGGATCCACAAAATATTTCTGTGTAGCATCTTTGAGACACAACAATGTATGCACTCTCAACTATTATAGGTTGCGTACCGGTTCGTCTTTTATTTAGACTCATTGATGGCAATATTGACTGGGAATATCTTCTAGGTAGACTCACGATACACCTACACACGGTATGTCAGCGAGCATGCATATTCTATTTTCTACGTCACGTGTGTCGCAAACTTTTAGATATGCCATTTAAATAACACAGGATGAGGATTATAATTTATTTTATTTGCGATTATTACTTTATTTGGCGGACAAAATAATATATTATTGGTAAAAAAATCATATTTGTTTAGAGTACCATTGGGGTTTCAAATTCGTGGGGAGGCAAAAAGTAGTTGACTACCATCATAGGTAAAAAAACATAGATTTAAATTAAAAAGCAGTAGTACATATATCAGAAAATGAAGAAAAATTAAATTATATTTTTGAAGTGAATACTTCTCTGGTTTCATGAGAAGAATTGGTAAAGAGTTACTCAATTTTTACGAGACTAAGTCAAACTAACCGAAAGTTAATTGGACGACTAACCCAAACTCACCAAATCTATTAAAATTGAGTATAACGTATCAGAAGCGGCTCAGATAAGTAAAATAAGTTGAGACTAAGTGAAACTAACCGAAAGTTGATTAGACTACTAACCTAAACTAACCAAATCTATTAAAATTGATTATAACGTATTGAAACAGGCTTAAATGACTAAAATAAGTTTAGACTAAGTTAAACTAACCGAAAGTTAATTAGACGGCTAACCTAAACTAACCAAATATATTAAAATTGATTATAACGTATCGGAATCGGCTCAAATAGGTAAAATAAGTTGAGACTAAGACTAAGTGAAACTAACCGAAAGTTGATTAGACGACTAACCTAAACTAACCTAATCACTTAAAATTGATTATAACGTATCAAAATCGGTTCAAATGATTAAAATAAGTTGAGAATAAGTCAAAACTAACCGAAAGTTGATTAAACGACTAACCCAAACTAACCAAATCTATTAAAATTTAGTATAACGTATCGGAAGCGGTTCAGATAAGCAAAATAATTGAAACTAAGTGAAATTAACCGAAAGTTGATTAGACGGCTAACCTAAACTAACCAAAAATATTAAAATTGATTATAAGTAAAATAAGTTGAGACTAAGACTAAGTGAAACTAACCGAAAGTTGATTAGAAAATAAGTTGAGACTAAGTCAAACTAATCGAAAGTTAATTAGACGACTAAACTGCACTAACCAAATCTATTAAAATTGATTATAACGAATCGGAACCGACTCAAATAAGTAACATAAGTTGAGACTAAGTGAAACTAGCCGAAAGGTGATTAGACGACTAACCAAATCTATTAAAATTGATTATAACGTATCGGAAGCGGCGCAAATAAGTTAAGACTAATTCAAACTAACCGAAAGTTGATTAGACGACTAACCAAAACTAACCGAATCTATTAAAATTGATTATAAGGTATCGAATCCGACTCAAATAAGTAAAATAAATTGAGACTAAGCCAAACTAGCCACGTTAGATTGTGGATTGAGAGACGAATCGATTGCATATGTTTTTGAAGTGAATACTTATTGGGCTGCATGAGAGTAATTTTTCAAGCCTGCGTCACGACACGTTTTATGAAATTTTCGTCTCGCAAGAGAGATAAAATATATGATTCTCTCATACTCGTTCTTTCTTATGAAATCGATAAAGAAGTATTCCCTTCCATCACATGTACTGCACTATTCGCGACTTTTTTTTAACCAATTTTGAAATACATTTACTACTTTATGAATTATTGGTAAACATAGTATGATATTCATATCATATCACATTGAGAGGAAAATAAAAGAAAACCCCTCGACCTTATATCTATATAAGTATCCTTTTTTCTATACTTTAAAACAATTTTTTCAAAGCCTGTAAAGAAAACAGACAATAATGAAAATATTTTGATTTTGAGTAGTTTATAAAAATGAGGTAAAAAAGAACACACATAAAAACTATAATTTTTTTAATTTTTTTTGTCACTAGCAAATTTTAGCATTTTACGTTTCAATCGATTTTTAATGTTTATAAAACTAATTTTACGATTCAAATCACGTAGTCTGATTTATGTAAGGGTTCTTGATATACACAGAAGCACCTCGTAAGGAACTTCTGTGTTAGTTAGTTTGGTCATTGTTCACATTGCTAACTTTCTGAATAAATGCTTTTCACACAGCAATGATGCCTCATGCATATTATGTAATTCAGTCTCTAAAACCCTAGTTGCATTTAATTAATCTTCATTTGGATATAACAGGTTTCCTCTGGAAATAAAACTTAACCAATCTTGTGAAACTTGGTCAGTTTTTTTTTGTTTCCATCCAATTTAGTAATGGCAAAAAAATTAAAAATAAAATAATAATTTTTCTGTTTTGTTCTTTTTGCCTCATTTTTATAAACTAATCAGTCAAATTATTTTCATTATTTTCTGTTTTCTCTACAGGGTTTGGGAAAATTGTTATAACGTAAAGGTTACTTATATAGATACAAGGTCAAGGGGTTTTCTTTTATTTACCTATCAATGTGATATAATGTGAATATCATACTATGTTTGGAATAATATAGAATAATAATTTATAAAGTATGATTTATTTTTTAAATTCGTTAAAAAAAAGTTGCGAGTAGCACAGTGCACGTGATAGAAGTGAATACTTCTTTATCAATTCCCTAAGAGAGAAAGAGTGTGAATCGTATACTTTATCTCTCTTGAGGGACGAAAATTTCATAACCTGTGTCGTGACGCGGCCTTTAAAAATCACTCATACAGCCAAAGAAGTATTCATGTCAAAAACATTTGCATTCGATTCGTCTCCCAATCCCCGATCTAACGCGGTTAGTTTCACTTAGTCTCAACATATTTAACTTATTTAAGCCGGTTCCGACACGTTATAATCATATTTAATAGAATTGGTTAGTTTTGGTTAGTGGTTTAATCTCCTTTCGGTTAGTTTCACTTACTCTCAATTTATTTTACTTATTTGAGCCGGTTCCGATACGTTATAATCAATTTAATAGATTTGGATAGTTTAGGTTAGTCGTCTAATCAACTTGCGGTTAGTTTCACTTAGTCTTCGTCTCAACTTATTTTACTTATTTGGGCCGGTTTCGATACGTTATAATCAATTTTAATACATTTGGTTAGTTTAGGTTAATCGTCTAATCAACTTTCGGTTAGTTTCACTCTCAACCTATTTTATTTATCTGAGCCGCTTCCGATACTCAATTTTAGTAGATTTGGTTAGTTTGGGCTAGTCGTCTAATCAACTTTCGGTTAGTTTCACTTAGTCTCAACTTATTTTAGTCATTTGAGCCGGTTTCGATACGTTATAATCAATTTTATTAGATTTGTTTAGGTTAGGTTAGTCGTCTAATCAACTTTCGATTAGTTTCACTTAGTCTCAACTTATTTTACTTATCTTAGCCGTCTCCGATACGTTATACTCAAATTTACTAGATTTGATTTTTTGGGTTAGTCGTCTAATCAACTTTCGGTTAGTTTCACTTAGTCTCAACTTATTTTAGTCATTTTAGTCAGTTTCGATACGTTATAATCAATTTTAATAGATTTGGTTAGTTTAGATTAGTCGTCTAATCAACTTTCGATTAGTTCCACTTAGTCTCAACTTATTTTACTTATCTGAGCCGCTTCCGATAAGTTATACTCAATTTTAATAGATTTGGTGAGTTTGGGTTAGTCGTCCAATCAACTTTCGGTTAGTTTGACTTAGTCTCATAAAAATTGAATAACTCTTTACCAACTCCTCTCATGAAGCCAAAGACGTATTAACTTCAAAAATATAATATAAATACATTTTTCTTCATTTTCTGATATATAATTCCAATCTATGTTTTTTTACCTATGATGGTAGCCACCTACTTTATGCCGCCCCACGAATTTGAAACCCCTTAAACAAATATGATTTTTTTTATCCATAATATATTATTTTGTCCGCCAAATAAAATAATAATCGCAAAGAAAATAAAGTATAATCCTCATCCTGTGTTATTTAAATAGCATATCTAAAAGTTTGCGATACACGTGACGTAGAAAACAGAATATGTATGCTCGCTGACATACCGTGTGTAGGTGTATCGTGGGTAGGCTGTTTTTAGCAATGTCCATTGAGCTACTCTAGTTGATCTCTGTGCCCCAAGGAATGTATCAATTAATCGTGGTATGTATGATCCAATGGTATTCAATGAGTTTTATTTTTCCATATGATTCTGCTGTTGACTTCAAAAAGATTGTTACATCGAATCCGCCCTTATAATTTCATCATATTGTATTTTTAAAACTACATCTACAATTTTAGGTTAGAAATAGTATTGAATACACTGGTCATAATTGATCGTAAAATGGTAACGTCACTGAAATAAATAAAATAAATAAACATTTTCGACAATAACAACAATTTGCGCGGCCGATATATTGCGCCACTGTGAATTTAATTAAATTTTATACTGCTTCACAAGATCAGGCTGGAGAAATCCACCATCATCTAACGCACGGACTCAAAACAAACCTAGAGTTAATGCTAATTAAGAAAAATAAAATGCCGGCAAGTGTAATTTTAATTTAGGACCAAATTATATCGTAAGTGAATAATATGTATTATGTGTAAAGAGTGATATGCACCATGAAACTGATGTGGTTAACATTTGGTTGCGATTAAACTTTATAAGACCTACTAGTTAAACATAACCAAGACATTATCAATTATCACCGTTAGGTATCAGGTTTGCAAACTGCTTTAAATGTCTTAAATTTAAAATATTTTTAAATATTTAAAATATGTACCTATAAATACTTGATAGAAAAAAGTATTATTTTCTCAGAAAAAAATGTTCTTGGTAAAAGTGTGCTTAATAAACAATTAATTTTGGGGATATTAAAATTTGGATATGGGTATTATAGATTGCGAAAAATCTGACATTGCAAAATAAGTTTTTTTTTAATTACAATTAATCCAGTATTTTAAAAAATATCATTCAATTATGGATCAGAAACAAACATTTCCTGAATAAAATCCAATTATTTTTGATTTTTTAAATATAAAAAAACATTTTTAAAAACAGAACATGGAAATTAGTTTTCCCAACAAAATGGCTTATTATTTTTGTCAATTTAGGAAAGAAATCGCGGGCTGCCTGCTGGATATTCCCGGTTTAAAGCAGGAAGCCATAAATAATCATGGATCTGGCGGAAAGCCAGGTGTCATGTTAAGTACATACTTTTATTAGTGGTGGCACGTTCTTAAGGTTATTTGGTCAATTAGCTTCTCATGTTAGTTAATATTCAACTCCAATCATCCAATCACTTTTTGTGTTTTCTGTACTAACAAAGCACACCAGCTCCACATCTTTTTCTAATGTAATATTAGTCGAATAATAATCCCGTAAGCAAGAGAAAAACACACGTATCCTTCCAATTGCCTGAAAGATGTAGTAAAATGGCTGTTTTGGCCAATAGTCCAATATCATTTTATTTCTAAGGTTCTGAGAATGCGAAAGCAGTTGAGCGGTTGATCTAATTTTGTTCACATTTTGATGCTATTATCGATTTCGATTTTACGGATGCCAGTTTGGTATTTTTGTACCGTAGAACGGGGCAATTCCGGAAATGCGGGGTAATTTTCTTAAAAATTATACCATTTTATAAGCAATTAACGTAAAAAATACCATGTGAAGAGGTTATAAATTCACCACGCAATGTCGCGTCGCCGTGGTAACGATGAAGCCACTATAGCCTCGAACACGCGGCACTGTACCTTTCTTATATGAGGGTGCAGAGCGTCTTAAAAATAGTCTTGCCTTGTACTTGGAACTGTTTATTTTTACTGATTTTGAACATTTCAAACTTCTAAGCTGGTTCTAAGTGCAGATTGTATTTTATATTTTGCCAAGTTTTGTAACTTAATATCTTGTATTATTTATGGTGTTGTGTAGATATGGTAGATACATTTTAAGAAACATATTTTAATTTTTTTGAAGATGTTATAAAGCCGTTAATAGAAAACATAACTTGAAAGGTTTGTCGAAGTCGAAGAAACTTGCCAATTTTATGCTATTCGTCTAATTTCTACATAATACTTCAGACTATAGATTTTTTTAGGCAGTACCGTAGAACGGGGCAATTCCGGAAATGCGGAGTAATTTTCTTAAAAGTTATTTGTCCGAAGTTTTAAACGTGGCAACACAGCATATGCAGTAAGTAATCGGTTGCACGTAACCCGCGCATCCGCGGTGGTGCGTGAAGAGCTTAGAAGTTGCACGTGTGATTTTGTGGAAATACTGTAAGTTGTAGTGTAAGTTCTCCTGTAACTCTAAGCTTGTAAGCTATTAGGACTTCATCCAATTAATAGTATGAGGTTTTAGAACTTTTCTGTTTTTTTTTTTTAATTATCTTTTTTCTAAGGTGGGGTAATTTGAGAACTGATGGGGAGCTAATTGAGAATCAGTGGGGCTATTTAACAATCGTACGTTATTGTTTCTATTTTGTAGGATGGCATGAGAATATGGTACGAGATTATATAAAAAATCTCTTAGTAGTGTCAGAAATAGCAAAAATTAGATGCCGTATAGACATTATTCTAGTCCTTAGCCAAAGCCGTAGATGAGTTGAGGCGTAGACGCTTAACGTTGGAGAAGGCATATGAGCGTTTAAGTACCAGTCGCAACCATAAGCAGACATGTTAGAAGAGACAATATTTATACAAAACGGGAAGACCTCCAATATTTTCTATAGAAGAGGAGAATTTCATCAAACACCTAAAACTTGTGGCAGCATAGGGATTCCCCTTCGACTTATTGCACCTAAGGCTTCTTGCAAATGGTTATTTGGATAAAAAGGTACCCAGGAGACCCGATTAAAGGATAATTTATCGGGTAGAGATTGGACTCTCGCCTTTCTTAAACGACAAAGAGGCTTATATCGAACCGTCTGTCATCCAATATTTCCATGCAAAGAGCTTCACTTTCGCCAGAAGTAATCGATACTTTTTTGATAATGCCAGAGAAACTTTATTGACGGTTGGTTCTAGTCTAATCAGTTTTGTCGAAACGAACCTCAAGGTAATCCAGGAAATCAAAAATATATTTACCAAAGAGTATCAAGTACCCCGAAATAGTGGCAAATTCTACAAAAACAGCCATAAGCCTAATATGCGTTGGCACTTCAGATGATCAGCTATTACCAGTCTATGTAGTCTATAAAGGTGAGCATCTTTGGAACTCATGGACTGAAAGGAGCCCTACAGATGTCACGTATAATCGGTCCAAAAGCAGGTGACTCGATTCCACTTGTTTTCGATTGGTATTTTACGGTTGTAGTTCCATTTTTCAGAAACAAACCTGGAAAAAAGGTGAGTATAAATGACTTTATGTAGGAACTGCACGTTTTATTTTAATTTTAGGCTCTTATTGGAGACAACCTGTCTTCCCATTTTTCCGAAGATGTTCTTAAAACATTCAAAGAAATGGATATAGCATTTATTTGCCAAGCAATGCGACCCACGTCATGCAACCACTAGACGTCGCATTTTATGCTCCACTTAAAAAAATACTGACGTGAGATTTTGAAGACGTGGAAGAAAGGTCAAGGGCGAAAAATGACTATACTCTCAAAAGATGTATTCCTTAGATTGCACACCGCTTCAAGCTAAAAGTTAATAGCTGGTTTTCGGAAAACTGGGCGGCACCCTTTAAATCCTTCAAGACCAAAAGAAAGATTACCAGCATCTTCCAGTACAGCTTCTAATAATGTAGAGAGCATTTCAGAATCAATGTTGAACGTTATAAAAGAAATGCGCATGGGAATGTTGGGCATTGTACCGCGACGTTAAGAAGCTTGCCCTAGAAACCGGAATAAGCGTTTGCACATCTGATTTATATCCGTGTTCAAGTATGTAGGAACGATTCCCTTAGTGATCCGAAATTAGTCCCGAGGATTTATCACATGATGAAGTCGACCAGCTAGAAGAAAGTGAGGATGATAACCTTCTTCTCATACACTTGAAAAAACCCAAAACTATCCCACTAGATAATAATAATCCTGCTTTAAATGATTGGGTGATTGTTCGATACATGCCATGGAGGACAGATAACGTCTATAAAAATTCTAAACGGAGAATGGGTGTATAACACTTCATTCTTAACAAAATCCAAAAAACAGATAGATTTTTGTCTCCTACCCAGATAGATGAGGACGAGATAACAATTGAGATGATATTCAAGTTACTTAGGCGAACTAAAATCGAAGGGTCAGGAACAAGACAGTTTTTTAACTTTGAGGAAGATCTATCAGAACTGAATCTAAAGTAGACAGTTAGTGCACTTAAGTGAGTACTTAGTTATTTGATTTTTACACTTGGCGACCTTGCAAATGTTGCAGGAGGACGTGTTTGCTATTTTTATATTTATACTGTTAAAAATGTAAATTACAAAGTTTGCAAAACGTTTTTTACTTTTTAAAAATATTATTTTGTTTCCCAAATAGCTCCTTCAGTGGATAAATTGCGTTTTATGCAAATTAAGCCATGCTCTCAAAGCCAAATATGGGGTAATTTGAAAATACAACAAAAAAAAAGTTTTGGGCATCCAGAAAAAAAGGGTAGCCTCACTTTAATGGTGGTAATACATAGCTCTATCATAGACCTTTCCAAAGCCCCCAAGAAGATCACCAGGTTTTGATTCGCTTTAAAGATATCGCTAATAAAACTTGAAATTTTTTTCGAAAAGCCCCGTTTTACGGTATACCGCTTCACAAATTTCTTTCAAGCAACATATTTCGTATTATATATAGCAAGCACTGCATATTTTTTAATTTTAGATTGTTATCAGATAACCATCTTACGCGTAACATACCTAATTCCTTGGCAATATGGTCCCAATTCTGACAATTATTAGCCAATGCCAGAGACTTCAATTTTGCATTTTCTTCTATAGTCCACTGACCCTTGTTTATGTGTGGGTGTAAATAAGTTCTCCAAAAAATTTGACAATCTTGACTGGAATATCTACAACAAAACAATACAATGCTGCATTTTAGCCACTCACAATTAAACTTTTATATTTCTGATGATAAATTGACTTATAATTTCATATGCTGTAGTAGCCAGACTTCTGAGCAAAATTTTTCAGACACAATCCAATATTATAACTTTAGGGGTGGACACTCGAACCGAGTAAGCAAAACATGTGTTTTTAGACATACATATTTCAAAAACTAAACTAGTAGCTTAGTACTACAAAGTTATCTCTTATAGTTTATTTATTATTACATCTAGAAATCTTGTTGACAAAAATATTTACATACAGTAACTATGCAGAACACGAATATTTTGTTACAATAATTCAACGGTAACTGCAACACTAAGATTCCAATTTTTATTAAAAGTTCTGTTAAGCTGCCCAAACTAATCGTTCTATTTTCCTGATTTGATTGCATATTTCATAGAACTAAGCAGGATCAAGTTAAATAATATAAGAAAAATCGTTATGTTCTTCACTGCTAATACAACGTATATATATTATTGTCAAAAGTTTTACTAAGTGTTGTGGTGAGTCTTCATAAGCATAATCGAAGCGAACAGGTGGAGCTAGCAAACGCTGTCTAGTATCTATCACAGCTTTGAAACAACAGTTGAATAATAATATTCTAGTGTAAGAATTTCATCAAATGTTTAAATAATTGCGTTACTTCTTGTAAATAGAAAGGATGGTATATCATACATAAAATAAAACAAGATTGGCGTGTTTTACCGTTCTTCAAACAAAAAAAAAATAAAAATATTTTTAATTTTAAATGATTGATTCAGCCTTATCGAATAAATATTGTGCAAAATTTGGCTTTTTCTCACGCCCTAAAAAAAATTGTACGCTAAGATTTAATGTTCTAGTTTAAGGAATTTCAACCAATTTTTAATACATGGTTGTTTTCACCCTTTTGCGTTACCGTCGCAAATAAGGCAAAAATGCTATACTATTGAGGTAACCCGCCTATTTAAAATATTATTTCATTAGACCTGATACATTCAATTTTGAGACACCCTATATATGGATGTAAAGAAAGAAAAAGAGAAAAGCAAGTCATAAATTGAAGTAGGGTTTTTGCGAGGTTTTTTTGGAAGGGATCCGAAAGCGTATCGTTCGAGAACGGGGATAGATAGTCAAAAGCCGGCGCAGTGTACGGTTTATTTTGGTGAATTGTTTTGCTTCTGTGCTTTAACATGTCATTACAGGTCAGTAAAATTTATAATATTGTTATTAACATAATTTGTAAAAGTATTTTTTTATTCTCATGTTTGATAGCATAACCTGTGTACATATTTAATGAAATCGTTTTATGCTGTAAACAACACTGCTTTAAATGAAAACAGGAAATGTATTATTTGTTGTCTTTTCGTGCTAGGATTTTAAGTTTAGTAAGACTGAGAGTGTACGCAAGGGCCTTGATGAATCTACTAACCATGTCCTATCCTGACGGGAGAATATCCTAGTTATAACTGTAATGATCACTCTAGAGATTTTGGCCCAAATTGCAACTAAATAGCTGGGTAGCCTCCGTAATCCGGGACCTCAGTACCTTCCGGCGGCGCGGCGTCTGGCTAACTAACAACAATCCCTTCAGTTTTAAATGTATTGATACAAGTGTGGAACTACGTATTGTAGTACGGGACAGTAATTTAATTAATTATTATACTAATAAAGATTATGCAGCATAAATGGGTTTAGGAATTTAGCTCGAGGGTTTCTCTGCCGTACTCTTTCCCCTCGTGCGTGAATTCCAGGCTGAGTCCGGCACGTTTTTCTCTAATAATTTGGCACGTTTTCTTTAATAAATTAGGCGTATTAGGAATTTGTAGTTTAATTTAAATGACGCACCTTTCCTTCAAATTTCCCTAATTTTGCAACCGTCGAGCGCATTATGAGTAAGTAAAATTGTGCTAATCTAGATTATTATTAGATTATTATTATTAGATCTAGATCTAATAATAACACAACGTAGGTATTGGTCTTCTTTTTAATCTATTTTTTTATCTATTTTGACGATCATTGGTAAAATAAAGACAAAGCACAACTTATCCCATTCAACTATGTCGAACTGACCCGGGTAGGTTATACTACACTATGTAAAATGTTAACCCCTTGGAAGTCGAGGTTTGAAAAATTTCTCTTATCGAGCCCCTAGCCCCTAAAATCAACCGGTATGTCAAAATTCAGCTTCATTTTGTCAAGCTGTTTGAGCTGAATGTATATATTAGTACAGATTGATCAGGTAAGGGTTCCTCTAAAAGAGAGTGTTTGATCTACACAATGTTTAATTACAATAAACTATTTAACAATTTATATTTAACCCATATTTAATGATAGTCTCT
The DNA here is from genome assembly GCA_016904865.1 of Pissodes strobi. Lineage (NCBI taxonomy): Eukaryota > Metazoa > Arthropoda > Insecta > Coleoptera > Curculionidae > Pissodes > Pissodes strobi. Next base: position 5,113 of record JAEQML010064065.1, on the reverse strand, counting down.
TGTTTTAGCAGTATAAATGTGAATATTTAATAAATTCATGATGTAAAAAATTAGCAGAGCTTGAATGTCTGAAACGTTATGATGTAAATCATACACTTGACTTTTAACTATGGTATAAATGAAACAGTTTTAAATTAATATAAAATGCCACCTTAATGACTCCTAAACAAGCCAAATATATTTTATTGGAAAATTGTAAAATGAGAGACATACGTACATGTTGATACAGATAACTTTTTAAATGGATATATCTCGATATCTAGTAAAGCTATGTGAATTCTGAAAATTGGTACAGTAAGGTTTTAAAAGACGCTTTAATCGAATAAAATAACAGCAACGTTGTGCGACTTCTGGTTCTACATATTTCATGAATAATGTCCTATACCTATCTATAACTGTTTTTGAATTATTCACAGTTGAAAATCGGCCATTTACCAAGTTTGACAGTCTGTGAAATCTAAACGGCTAAAGATAGAGCAAAATGGTTTTCACTTTCCTATCTTGGTTTTTCATGAGCTATCGTTTGATAGGCAACTTTAGATTTATACAAACATATACATATATAATTACATCTCTATATACAGTTTGTCTCACTAACTTGGAACCATATGGGAAACTTCTTTATTGTTGATTTTACGAAAAAAAGTTGCTCTTTATAAAAAGTTCTGCTTCATGAAAAAATAATATTAGACTATTAAAACTTGACTTAGGATATACAGAGTGGTCATAAAGTAGGAAGATGTACAGGGTGTCCGGACAAGTCATTCGAATAATTTTAGGATTGATGCCCCCCGGGACGCCGCTGGACTTTATATTTTTAATCTAATTAAGGATAAATGAGCCCCTTATTACTATAGATAACACTGCCAAATTTCAACAAAATCAGTAAAATCATGTTTAAGGTATTAACAAAAAACTGGTTTTTTATAAAAAGTTTGACACCCTGTATCTTGGAAAATATGCATTTTCGGACACATGTTCATATAAAAAAAATTTCATGTTTTCTTATGTAGAATCACTACTAAAATTATTCGAATGGTATTTCCGGACACCCTGTACATTTTCCTACTTTATGACCACTCTGTATATCCTAAGTCAAGTTTTAATAGTCTAATATTTTTTTCACAGGAAGCAGAACTTTTTATAAAGAGCAACTTTTTTTCGTAAAATCAACAATAAATAAGTTTCCCATATGGTTCCAAGTTATACTCTATTTCGAAATGATGCGAAGTAATAAATCATTTTCTGATGGCTGATACATAGGCGTACATAATTACGTACATATACGTACATATTTTAAACGTTTACCTGTCCTAATACTCGGACTTTCCCAGCATTATATTTATCACACTTAGGTTTTTTTATTACTATTGTAAACATTCAAATTTGACGATTTTTTGTATGCATACCCTAAAGTTTAAGTGATTGTAATTTTTCAGTTATATTTGTTCTTCCGAAGAAGACACAGTGTGTTTGTTTCATTTCATAGTTTCAATTAAAATGGCTAATTCAGTTTTCTCTCCAGTGAAACGAGCGAGCAAATGTCCATTTTCTGTTAACGAAAAGAATATTATTCTTAATGTATATGACGCCCTCAAACATCAAAATCCTCTGTATAGCGTTGATACTGTGGTGGAAATGTGTTCGCAAATGACGGGTGTTTCAAAAACGTCGATATATAAATTAAGGTGTGAACGAAAAAGTGGAGCTGTAAAACCACCTATACCATCTTCAGGAAGAAAGACGGTGCCTATCGATGAAGACTACAAACTTATAATTAGAAGAACAGTACATTCCTTTTATTCTAATAAGGAAATACCAACCATCGACAAAATTTTAGGAGCCTTGAAGCAAGACCAAAATATGTCTCCAACGATAAGCAGGAAGAAATTGTGGACAACTTTAAAACAAATGAATTTCAGCTGGGAAAAACAAAGCAGAAAATCGCTCCTAATCGAAAAAGATGAAATTATTTGCTGGAGGAGGCATTACTTAAGACAGATGCCGATTTATATTCTAGACTTTATATTCTTAATCTAATTAAGGCTAAATGAGCCCCTTATTACTACAGATAACACTGCCGAATTTCAACAAAATCAGTAAAATCATATTTAAGGAATTAAAGAAAAACTGATTATTTATAAAAAGTTTGACATCCTGTATCTTGGAAATTATTCATTTTCGGACACATGTTCAGATAAAAAAGAATCATGTTTTCTTATCTAGAATCACTCCTAAAATTATTCGAAAGGTATTCCCGGACACCCTGTGCATTTATGACCGTACTTTATGACCACTCTGTATATGCTAATTCAAGTTTTAATAGTCTAATCTTAGTTTCTCAGGAAGCAGAACTTTTTATAAAGAGCAACTTTTTTTAGTAAAATCAACAATAAGGAAGTTTCCCATATGGTTCCAAGTTAGTGAAACATACCATATATATACAGGGTGATTGGTTAAGGGTGGCGAGCGGAAGTTCCGCATTTCGCCGCAAGGGGGCGCAATTCAAAAGTAAATATTACAATTCTAAATTTTTCCGAAAATTCCCATATTAAGGTATGACTTTATTAACATTATTGGAAAGTTTAGAGAATTCGGCACCAATTTGGTTTAAGGCTCATTGACGTACCGACCTTAATAAGGGTGGGGGAAGCTATTGAAAGTGTAATCATTTAAAGCGATGTAACTTTTGAACCGCTTATCCGATTTTGAAAAGCTTAAGCTTGTTTAGAAGAGAAATGTAAGCACTTTTAAATTTCGTACCCAACAGTATACGATAGTTCCTAATACATTTTCTAGAGGGCGCAATTTTCAATAATAACAGTTTTTTTGATTTTATCCAGAAATCTTAAATGACACGGTATAATTATAACATCATAATCGGAAAGAAGATTAAATTTGCAAGTAAAAACGTGAAAACCGAAATTCGACATCTTTCTTCGTTTCAGAGTTATTGTGAAAAGAATAATTTTACTATATTTTATTTCAGGAAATAATTGTTTTCATAGTTCCGTAGTCAAGCATGCCATGACAAAACTTTGTAACTTCTGGTTATATAAGGTTGGCACTAATTATTTTGCTTTTGTTAAACTACATCAGTAATAAATAATTGTGTAATTTTTTTTTTAATTCTGCGCCTTCCTTTACACTATTTAGTGTTAGTTAAATCAATGAAACATTTTCATAACAAATGTAATTTAGATTAGTAATTAACTTTAAAACATTTCAACCAAGTAAATTTTTATTATTAATAATCACAAAACATAAACAAATTTTAAAACAAAATAAAATAAAAGATAATAATAGATACATTTTTTTTAATACTCACAATGATTGCCATTATTATGAATACATAAATCTAACCATTTAAGTGTCGATGTCGATGCTGCACTTCTTAGTTTTGATTTAATTGACATGTCTCTTAGTTAGCCATGGTTCCCAAAACAAAATTTAATAATTGTTATTGACACTTATGTCAGCCTGATGGTTAAACATTTTATTGTAGTAAACCTCTCGTTTTGACAATTCCTTTTTCAAATGAGGACGCTTTTAACATGCTTGCAGTCTATTTTGAATGTTTCCAGAATGCCGTTATAGCGGAGAAAGAATATGCCCTTAGGTACCCCGAAAGACTCCATCCCTCAAGGAAAGTGTTTACAAGATTGGCAAGAAGACTTCTAGAAACCGGTCAAGTTCATCCTGTTCGATTGAAAACTCGTCTACGTCGAAATCGAACCGAAGATAATATTATTAACGTTCTAGCGAACATTGCAGCAGACCCACATTTAAGTATTAGGGACATTTCAAGAGATTTGGGACTGAGCTATTGGTTGGTATCAGATATTGAAAGATAACCATCTGCATGCATATCATATTATTTACATCAGGAATTAAAAGAGACCGATTTTGAAAAACGCCCAGACTATTGCCAATGGCTTAAACGTAAACGAAAATCCAACCTTTTTATCCAAAGTCTTGTGGAGTGACGAAGTTACGTTTAGTAGCTCAGGTAAATTTAATAGACATAACATGCATTACTGGTCGGAATTCAACCCAGAATGGCATGGGGAAGTAAGCTTTCAAAATCGTTGGAGTGTGAACGTGTGGTGCGGGATTTTGGATAATAAAATAATTGGACATCTCATCGGTCAAAGGTATTTGGAATTTTTAACCAATGAGTTGCCACTTCTTTTGGATGATGTTTCCATCGATACACGAATATACATGTGGTATCAGCAAAATGGTTGTCCAGCACACTACTATGAACCGGTTCGCCATTTCCTCGATAATGCGTTTCCAGACAAAGGCAGAGGAAGTCTCTTTCCATGGCCGCCGAGATCACCGGATCTCACTTGTCTCGATTTCTATTTATGGGGAAGAATAAAAGAGCTTGTCTTCAAAACCAAACCAACTACGCGCGAAAATATAATGGAGAGGATTCGATTTGCTGCAAGATCTATTTCTGCTGCAGAAATCGAGACAAGTGTAGCTTCGACACTTAAACAGTTAGATTTATGTATTGATAATACTGGCAACCATTCTGAGTATTTAAAAAAAATAATCTATTATTACCTTGTATTCTGTTCTGTTTTAAAATTTGTTTTCGTTTTGTGATTATTAATAATAAATATTTACTTAGTTCAAATGTTTTGAACTTTATTACTAATATAGTTAATAAGTATTAAAAAATAACATTTGGTATGAAAATTTTTCATTGATTTAACTAAATTAAAATGAGCAATTTGTTCTTATTGTTGTCGTGGCTTTTAAACACGCTACAAATGTTGTTTTTTTACATAATTTAGGCTAGTTCTAAGAACAGATGAAGTTTAAAAGAAGGCGCAGAATTATAGAAAAAAAATTAAATAATTAATTATTACTGATGCAGTTTAACAAAACCAAATAATTAGTGAAAAACCCAACAAACCAGAAAGTTACAAAGTTTTGTCATGGCATGCTTGACTACGGAACTATGAAAACAATTATTACTTCAATTAAAATATTCAAAATTGTTCTTTTGGCAATAACTCTGAAACGAACAAAGATATCAACCTGCGGTTTTCACATTTTTACTTGCAAATTTAATCTTCTTTCCGATTATGATGTTATAATT
>MU193686.1:1371-18779 GCA_016904865.1 Pissodes strobi | reverse complement strand
TCGACTTATTTATATCGACATATTTATGTCGACTTATATATGTCGACCTATTTATGTCGACTTATTTATATCGACATATTTATGTCGACTTATTTATGTCGACATATTTATGTCGTCTTATTTATGTCGACTTATTTATGTCGTCTTATTTATGTACTTATTATCTGGACCGGTCGACTTGTGTGTAAGTTACAATGGCAACTTGGCGCCTGTCATACTCCGACAAAGTTGTCACTGTTAATAGGTAAAACAATGCTAGTTTACCCATGTAACATAACATAACATTTATTTCTTTTAACATTTACATATTTGAATCACTTAGCCTAGGTTAAGCATGCCAAGTATAATGTATATATAAATACTAATACAACAACTGTTGTTTTGCCTGGTGCTGTTGCTACAGCACCGTGGCCAACAGTTGGGCACCCGTAGGGGGCTGGTTTTAAGCCTACTTAATTCTAGGGCTAGTGGTACTGCATATTGTGCGATCTTTACTTGGGCAACCCCGTCAAAGTCATTGCCAGTGTCGTGATTAGCAATAGCTAGAGAAAATGTTGTACATTCTTAAGTATGTGACTATATTACCTGGTGTTTATGCAGGGAAAACCATGTAAAAACCCTGCTTAAATGCTTTATTGGAGCAGGCGATCAGAATTTAAAATGACGAATACACTGTACAACATTTACTATATCTAACAGAGAGTATATACATGTTGAGGACTTATCAAGTCGATTCCTGTATGGATGTAATGATATCAAGGCATATGGGTCAAGTCCAGCGGTATCAGCTGCGGAGACATGGACGCTCCCCAAGGCAGAAATCAAGTGAGCTAAATGCGGCGGTGTTTGCGCATTTATAGTACGAAAAAGTCTTCAAGCGAGCCACGCTCCCAAGTTCGAACACGGGTAGCTGGCTGGTGGGCCGCGGCTTACCCGCGGTAGTTATGACTTTTTAGTTATTAAAAAGGTGATTTTAAATGTGTAATAGCGATGAGTTTAATGATGTTTTAATGACTTTATTATGTTCCTGAAGGATTTAGGGAATAACGGGGGCATAAGTTGTTTGTAAAACAGCGTTATTTCCCGATATATGGTGCCGTAAGTGGTACGGCGTTCGGGGTTATACCTGGTATCGGCGATGTTTGCAGTTAAGGTTGATCCCCGGATCTGCCTTTCGAAGAACCTACATGCGTGGTTATCGATATATTCATCGACGGTTTCGATTCTGGCCCACGCATGCAGGTCCTCCGTTCGGACTCGATCCCTTAGGGATAAGGAAAATGCTGCTCTTAAGTATTGATTTTGTATTACTTGCAGCTTATTTTTGTGGCATTTTGCCACCGAACACCACACCAAGGCACCATACATCAGGGCTGGTCTCACTGCTGCTTGATATAGTATGAGCTTATTTACAGGGCGCAAATACGACCTTCCTGCTTTCAGGAGGCTCAATCCCTTTTTTATGCCCTCATTCTTCCCTACGACAGTTTCATTGTTGAACCCCTCATAAACATCGCGGCATCGGTGGCAAACTTCGCTGCCAGCATGACCCATGTCTTTACAGTGCAAACAATTGGTTGCAACTGTTCTGGCGGTCGAGTGGTTAGATGCCTTGTCTGTGACACGGCGCGACCCGGATTCGAATCCCACCGGTGTTTTTTTTAGGTTATGTTTGTAAAGTTTTTTCTTCATTTTGGACATACCTTGGGTTAGTTTGGGTAGCGAGCGAAGCGAGAGGAGGGCCATGTGTGAAGAATATTAAATTCTAAAATAGTAAGCAAATCACAATGGCAACACTGTGGGCAAAATATATCGTAGAAAGTGCTGACAAAGTGCGGGCACGTATTACAACAAGTAATATTTCACTTCACGCATAACCTCCGCTCGCTCCGGGATTAAACGAGGGGAAACTAACCAGGTGCTAACCCAAGCTATACCCAAAATCAAGAAAAAAAAACTGTTTAGAAATAATATAAGCTTATAAGTGGAGGGCATTGCATAAAGTGAAAAAAAAAACAAATGTAAACGTGAATATTGTGATTCGCTCGCTGCTCAAGACTCGTCAGGCGGTAGGACTCGATAGGATCTTTAAGAATAAAATATATGCACGCGGGCTACCACATCACAGTTGTGCCGGGTGCATATTCATAAGTTACCGAAGTTACCAAATAATGCTACAGGCCACCTGCATTCTTTCAGACGACGTTAATATCGATGGTCTAGCGTATAAAGGTGCTAAGTACCAATTTTGGTCAAAACGTGTTATTTGGCACACATAAACCACCGAATACAATATCATCTTGCACACACACATATGCTAAGTGAAATCTGTAGGATTTTACGATACACTATGTAAAAATCGACCTCGCCTATTGGTATTACAATATGTCTTTCGATATGCATTTTATGGAAGCAGTGTTGATTTAAATGGTTAAGCATGCAATTGTTGTATTTATTTTAACTCAACTGACAAATATTTAGGCCGTTAATAATTAACAAATGTTTTCCCCGACTAGTTAAACCTGCGAAACTTAGTACCTATTTTATAGTCTTAATCTTTAAAAATTATAACCTAGCTTTACGCAAAATTATATAGTAACGTAACATATTAGTATTTAATACACATTTCTCACCACAGTCTTTTCAGCTGACTTCCTCAAGTTTGTGTATGTGAGGGCGGTTCGGAAATGCTTCCGGGGAACTGGCCTCACCTGAGGCGAGTTTTTCCTCTCAACGTAGGTTAACGACAGCACCGCATATAGCCGTTGGAGTTAACACACAAAGGTTCTGAAGCACTCAAAGTTTAAACTATCTCTCTAAAGTCACTTATTTACCGTTACCAATTCAATGTTTACAGTCAATGTAATTTTAACTTTTGAGATTTGGTACCACACAACCGTTCCTGAATTACTATAAGGTTTCTACTATGTCTCTAAAGTCACTATGTAACATCCATCAAAATAAATGTTCATAGTCAATGTCTCTCTTAACCTAAATTACTATTATTATCATAACCAATGTTTTCCCAACTTTTAACATCCGCCAAAATCAATGTTCCTAATCAATGTCTATCCTAATTTAAATCACTATTATTAACCATTAATGTAATTATTAACTGTATTTATTAAGCTCTTTCTTTCCCGATCACTTTCAGAACTTAAAAAAAAATCTCTCCAATTTTTGACACGTGAGTCACTGGGATGTCTGAAAAGAGGAATGGTTTCAACTAAGCTTAGCGTATTTTAATATAACAGCTTCTATTCTACTTTAGGGGTGCCCTCTAGTTGTGTTTATTTTACATAATTATTCCTACATAATTATTTCTAATAATCTCTTCTTTGCTTGGTATTCAAAATGCATTCTTCTCTTCTTGCCGATGCCGCAATTATTGTTTTCAGCATTCGCTCTGGCAATATTTCATCTTACTAATTCCATTACCCTCGTATTTGTACAAAGTATTTACATTTCATATTCACAGACATAGTGGCTGTGTCTAACGCAATTCAGCCATTGAAGCCGCTGCATGATTTTGACGTTAGACACCTAGGCTGCATGCAGCCGCTTTCTAAAGCGGCTGCAAGAAAATCCAGCGAAATAATTTTCGCTGAATGCTGCCGACAGCGATTCAGCGCTAGCGAATTGTAGGTTATATACGGGTTTGTTGTTTGTTTTATTTTGGATTGTGATATTGTGCAAGCAAAATTGACCTGCCAAAAAAGAGGAAGGTGGCAAGAGCTGATCCAGTGTGAAAAAACTGTTTTACGTTCTTCCCTGTGCTTTCAAGGTTTATGGATGTTGTTTCGCCCATTTCCATGCAAATTCCAACTACGTTGTGGTCGGCAGTGCTTGATAAATTAGAAACTTCATGAGTTACGGAGTTATATAACTCTGAAGATGTATCTTTCGTAAATAATTCCAAAATAAAATCGTTCATACTTGTGCTTTATCGCTGAATTGCGTTAGACACAAGCATAGTGTCTCGATTTACACTGTTACGTCATTGGCCTATTCACCTCATTCCTTTTAATTCCATATTCGTGTTTGTTTACTTATTTGTTTCAGCTGGGTTACAGTTGTACTTATCAAAATTGTCCGTCGTTCCGCTCTAGGCAGCTTTTAAAATCCAATGATGTTTGAGGGTAAGAGTCTGTTATTACGTACTTAGGTATATATAATTAATACTACTTATTGTAGTTATATCGCTATTTTGCATCATATATACAGGGTGATGCCAAAATAATTCTCTATTTTATTAACTTAGATCGAAATCCCTCAATCTTTCCGGCAAACGTATTTCACGTGTGCGAGTCCTTCTCACTTCTGGACTACGTCTTACGTTTTCGGCCTCCTCGGAGTCGCTCTCCGCTGGTTCTGAGTTCTCTGAGTCAGAGTTTGCTTCCATCTCCCGGTCTTCGGGCTGATGATCCTCAAACTCTAATTCTTCATTTTCAGGCTCCTCAATTTCTTGTACCTCTGGTTCATTGTTCTCTTCGATTGGAGCGTCGTAATATGAGCCTCCAAATCGCTTTAGTCGTTCTAAATGCACCGTCTGTTCATTTCTTCCAATTAGGCTCTTAATTTGATAAGTAACTGGCCCCTTTTTGGCTATAATTCGATATGGTCCGGCCCATTTAGCTTTAAATTTGGTGGCGATTTCCTTTCCATGTACCGCCGGGGTATTCACGTATACTAGTTCCCCTACGGTTAGTTCGGCCTTTGTTCTTCGATTATTGCGGTTTTCGCATCGTTTTTGCATTGTTTTCTCGATGTTTAATATAGCAATTTCATGTGCTTGTTGCATTCGTTGCACCATTTCACTTGCATAGTTTTCTACCAAGTCGTATCGTACTCTGTCTTCTCTAATGTTAAGATTGAAAGGCAGTTCCATGTCTCTACCGAACATAAGGAAAAATGGAGTTTCCTGAGTGGCTTCGTGGATAGCATTCCTGTACGACAATAAGGCATATGACAATATTTCATCCCAACTATTATGATAGTCACTAACAAAATGACTGATCATAGTTTTTAACGTTTTATGCATCCTTTCTACTATTCCATTTGCGGCAGGATGGTATGGCGTAGTCTTTAATTTTCGAATTTGCAATTTTTGCCAGATTTCCTGGAACAATTTTCCCACAAACTGAGAGCCACAATCCGTTAGCAATTCCCGTGGAACTCCATACCTTAATACTATATTTTCCACGAATGCTCGGGCTACCGTTTCTGATATCTGGAAGCGGCACGGCTTCAGAATAACGTGTCAGGAAATCCACACAGGTTAGGATGTACTTGTTTCCATTCTGAGTGCGATTTAAGGGCCCCACGAGGTCTAAACTTATTCTAGACCATGGGCTGGCTGGTACGAGACTCTTCTGCATTTCAGCGGGTAGCTGCAGTTTAGTTTTATGTATATTGCTTGAATGACAATTTTCAACATACGATTTTACATCTTGTCTCATGGTTTTCCAGTAAAAATCTTGCGAGATTAATTCCTGTGTTTTCTTCTGCCCCGGATGAAGGGCAAATATCGATGAATGATAAACTTGTAAAATTTCAGGAATGATGGTCTTTGGTGCAAGTAACTGGTCGTGTCTTGAATTTCCGGTTCTTCTTTTATACACTAACTTCTCTGGACTGTCATAGTAGGTAGGATCGTCAGCTGTAATATTTTCTTTTGTTATCGCAATTTCGGGATCCCCCTCTTGTAATTTTCTCAGCTCTTCTTTAGTCCAAATAGCGCTTATGACGGGTTTAACTTCATCCAGTATATTTACCATAGCAACAATAGGTTCAGTGGTTCCTTCAGACCTTAATCTAGTTAATGCATCTGCTCGATTATTAATTATGCCTGGGCGGTATCTTATCGTAAAACTGTATTCTAAGAGGAACATAGCCCATTTAGCTAATCTCGAGCTGGGATCTTTGATTGTCAAAAGATATTTTAAAGGTCGATGGTCGGTTATAATGGTAAAATGAGTTCCCGTGAGATACACTTTATATGTTTTCACAGCGTAGACAACAGCTAAGCATTCTCGTTCTGTCGCACTGTATCTTCTTTCGGCATCATTTAATGTTCTGCTGGAATAACATATAGGGTGCTCTATTCCATCATGTACTTGCATAAGAATTGCAGCTACTGAGGTAGCGCTTGCAGCTGTGTTTACTATAAATTCCTTGTGGAATTCAGGGTATCTTAAAATGGGTGGTGTAATCAGAAGCTTCTTTCAGCGTAACAAAAGCATTGTCCTATTCCTTTCCCCAGTAATACTTAACATTTTTCTTCGTAGGGGACGTTAGAGGTTGGCTGATTTTTGCAAAGTTCGGCACGAACTTCCTATAAAATCCACACAATCCTAAAAAGGCTCTAATTTCTTTCACATTTCGTGGAATTGGGTATGCTTTGACAATTTTCGTTTTATCCGGGTGGTTGGTGTATACTCCTTCCTTTATAATATGTCCTAAATATTCCGCTTCTTGCTGTAGGAAACGACACTTCGTAGGTTTAAATTTTAAATTGCTAGCTCTCATCTTTTCAAAGACATGCCTGAGTCGTTGTAAGTGAGTATCAATGTCTTTTGAAAATACTAATATATCGTCAAGATATACTAGGCACTCCGTAAATGTTGGTTTTCCTAGTATATGATTCATCAACCTACTCCAAGTCGCTGGGGCATTCTTTAATCCCATGGCCATCCTAATAAAATGATAATGGTTCTCAGGGGTTGAAAATGCAGTTTTCTCCTGGTCATCTGGATGTAACGGTACTTGGAAGTATCCAGATGCAAGATCCATCATTGAGAAATACTTGGATCCGGCAAGTCGGTCAATAGTCTCATGAATGTTAGGAAGCAGAAAATAATCTGTCTTCGTAATGTCATTTAATAACCTATAATCTATGCACAATCTGTGCTCCACATCTTCTCCTGGATGTCTCTTTTTCTCAATTAAAATTGCTGGAAAGCTCCATGGAGACTGACTTTTCACAATTATCTCGTCGTCCAATAATTTCTGAATTTCCTTCTTCATGATCTCTTGTCGTTGAAAGGGAACTCAATAAGGTCTCTTACATATAGGCACAACATCTTCTGTAACAATTTTATGCATCACATTTGATGTACATGTTAACTTTTTATTAGGTGCCTTAAAAATGTCTATAAATTCGACGATCAATTCTTTTAACTCTTCACCAGCTTCCGTATCTGTCGTTGTTAATTGTAACTGTGCTAAAATGTCTTCTACATCTTTCCTATCCACCTTCCTCACGGGCCTGAGGGTTGAACCTATGCTTGGTTCCTCAACACTAGCCTCAAAGGCTCTACCAATAATAGTTCTCTTCTGAACCAACAACTCGTTCTCTGTGACATTCATTAATCGAATAGGAATCTCTTTGCCTGCCTTACTCAAAACTCTTGCGACAAGTAACCCTTGCGGTAAGTCGACATTTGGTTCCAGTACCAAATGCTGAGCCTTGACTCTCGACGAATTTCGAAGGTTAGCTGAACACAAAGCTTGACACATTGGGGGAATCCTCATATCTTGTGCGATAAATACCTCAAAACTATCCTCCGGACCTGAAACGGGACGCTTTAACGCCGTCGTTTCGTGATCACCTTCTCCAAATTTCTCCCAATTGTTCACTGAAGTCTCTTGGTCCCTTCTTTGAGCTGAACCTTTCTTCTGCTCACCACTTTTTCGTTCTTTCTTGGAAACTGCAGCCTTCCTAGACGTTACCACATTCTTTCTCATTTTCTGTACTTGTTTTTGGTCAGCACTTTTGTCCAGATGACAGCCAATCATCTGAGCATGGTTCTCCATCGTTATTGGCTGTAACGACGAAGTTCATATATGAGAAATCTGTGGAATAGTCTTCAGTTCTTCTAAAACATCCTTCATTTCCTTTAAAGTGGTAGCGCACTCTTCTAATAACTTCGTCAAATTCTTCTCGGCTGAAGTCATCATAATATCTGTCCTGACTTCAAGTTTCTCCGTAAGCATTTCGATTTCCTCACCAAATGCATAAAAACGTCCATTTCCCCAATCAATCTTGATACTATACTTATGCAGAAAATCTATTCCTAATATCATGTCTGCATGAAAACTACCTGTTTCGATAATCCTAAAATTATGTGGCACAGTTACATTACACGGAAAAGTCACTGGTATACTAGTCTCTCCAAAGGCTGGAATTATATTTCCTTGAATATCAACTAAACTAGTCCTACAATTATTTTTTGTAAACCCCATGGCAATATCAGGCGTTACAAGGGATACTACTGCTCCTGAATCTATTAAAGCAAGGCATTTCTTTCCTTTAACTCTAAGTTCTACACTATTTCTAGGCTGAGGGGTTTCATTCAAAGAGCAAGTATATATCCCTACCTTATCCTGTTTACTTATTCCCAATTTGCCTGCTGAGCAGCCGTACTTCGGGGTTGGACAGTGGCTGCGTCGTAGTTTAAAGCACGTCCTGAATTCTGCTGGTTACTTCTCTGTGGACAATATATGGCAAAATGTCCCTGTTCATTGCAATTGAAACATACTAGCGGCCTGCTTCGTCCCTGAACCTTTCGGACAGGACATTGTCTGAGAAAATGTCCGGTTTGTTGGCAACCATAGCATGCCACAACTCCATTCCTGCAAAACTTCTCGGTATGGCCTGTTTGTTTGCACTTATTGCACTTTTCCTGTGGGCAATATCTTGCAAAATGTCGCTGTCGATTGCAATTGAAATACCTCATTTGATTGCTTCTTCCCCGACGATTTTTCGCAGGACATTTTCTGATCAAATGTCCGTGCTTTTGGCAACCATAGCATACTGCAATTCTCTTCCTGCAAAACTCCTCGGTATGGCCCGCTTGTTTACACATACGGCACTTAAAATTTCGAATCGCTTTGTTGTCCTGAGTGCCCATGAAATTTCTTGAGTTTGGTCCAAAGCTTGGCTGATTTCTCGGAAGAAAGCGGTTGATTGCTCTACACTCTCTGCTTGTAGATGCTCGTACGAAATTCTCCACTGATTCTTCTCTCTCTGCAAACTCTAAGGCTTCAGCTAGAGTGGTCGGGCTTCTAGACAGAACTCGTTGCTTAGTAGGCATTAGAAGTCCAAGAACAAACTGCGTAATGATGTCTTGTTCCAGCTTTACCTTGAGAATTTGATCAGTGGCGGCTAATCCTGTAAGCGTAATAGTTTTATTGGCTAAAAGCTTTAGCCTAGTCAGGAACTGTCGACATGGCTCGCCTACTCTTTGTCTGCACTCGACGAAACTCTTCATGGCTGTCCCTTTTACACATGGCAGCGTAAACCGTGTCCTTAGTTCATTTTTCAGGGTGGTCCAACTTGAGGTGCTTTTTAGGTCCGGTTCCGATTCGATGAACTGCTTGGCTGTCCCTCGTAGATTCAACCGAGCTATGGCGACTTTCTGCTGCTCTGTCCAACTGGCGATTAGGGAGATTTCCTCAATGGTTGACAGAAATTCTTCTATGCTGCTCATTCCCTCGTAGACTGGCACGGATTCTATCCCCATAATGATGTTATTTGTAATTGTCTGCACGACAGGGGATGCTGTCTCGTTTTCTGGCATTTTCCTTGATTTTTCTTGCTTCTAGGGTAACACAAGTAGATGGCAAGTTTCTACTTTTCTGGTACTGACCCAGGAGAAAAAAATTTTACCCAAAAAAAAATTAAAAAAAAATTCCAAAAAAAAAACATTTTCAAAATTTTTCTATTATTTTTTTTTCTTTACCTGGGGGTTGAAAAACCTACCCCACACCTGACACCAATGTAATGAACGCCGATTTACCCTAATCCTTTACTTACTATATTTTTCGGCCTTTTCTACAATCTCTGTTCATTAGCTGTTACCGGGTTCGCAGTACCAGTGTGTTGACGCCCTAATTGCGACGTAAAATAGTTTCCATTATATTTGGGCAAACACCCATGTTTCGCTACCTAGTTAAAACCACTTTCTGACTCTTACCAGTACTTAATTTCTATTCTCAGTTCTATTTACTATATTTAAAATAATTAAATAAATGTAAGCCACATCAATGATGTTTTTAAATTGATAAAATAGTTGAAAGGGAGCATTTTAATAGTGCCCTAATTTATTCGCTTAATTTTTAATACGACCTCGTATGTAGGGGTCCCATACACGCTGTCTTTTCAAAAAAATTAAAAATAGTTCTCATCCGTATTACTATTAAATTACTGTGAATTTTGTTCCATGTATTAACTCTCCTAGAGTAATATATGTTTTTCTGCAAGCAAGTTAAGTAATCTGGTCAGTCACGCATTCATGGACTAATAAAGAAATTCAATTAGACAGCTCTGTTTTCCGCAGTGATTTATTTTTCAGCAACAATTTCTAGAGCTTAAGTTAATTCCTGAATACTTGCGGATTTAAATGTAAAATTTTCAAAGAAATAAAATACTGAGTAACGCTAGCAGATTTGTTTAATGATTTTTCTCATGTTAAAATTTAGCAAATAAAATTCCCTGGTAAAGACAATTTATAGGGAGGTACTAGCGTTAATAGTTAAATGGAATAGGCATACAATTCTAGAGTACATTCATAAACAATATTATCGAACAAAACAGGCATAAGAACATTATGATTTTTTTTTTAACATTCACTTACTGTCTTTCTAGTTCCTAATCTCACAACCGAACCTGTCGTTGAAACTTTCTTCACCCCTGTTCACCACCTGCTGCTTCGATATGTCACGAATTTCACACAATGCTTCTTTTCGCTAATTTCCGGCCGTCGACATGAATTTGATTTATTTACTTCGGTATTTCCACGAGCCCTTAAACTGAAAGGCACTACTCTCGGTTTGGTCACAACTAAGACCATATTATCGACTACAAAATTATTAGTTTAACTTTTAAACTATTTAAATGAAATTCAGCATAGCGGCTCGCTACATCTGATATTTCTTATAACATTTTGCATTTGGCCATAGTGACCCACTGCAACTGGACTGGAGAATAAGACTGCTTTTTCTTCGATATAATCGTGCTTTTATAGCAAAAATTTCGACACGTTTTGTCCCCCACAAAAAATCCAGAATCTCCGTCCACCTACGAAACGCGTGATATTTCGCAACTTTCGAGGCGTGTCTTTCTCCCAGAAATACCTGGAATTTTTGCCTGCGGCAATTAGAACATTGGTGATGACGCAAGACGCTTCTTTTCCGCCGAAAACGGCTATTCGCGTTTTAGCTGGGTTTTTTTCCACTCTGGACCAAAATGAGGTCATTCAATTGCTTTTCAAGGTAACACTGCAAAGTTCACTTGGGTTCTTGACTTGGATGACGAAAATTCCTGGCAACGCCTATTGACCAATGGAGTTCTTTTTATCAAGATTTTCGGGGGTACCTGCATGAATGTCGAATTAAGTGGTGGAATAGTCTGCGCGCAAAACCGTGTCTAGTAAACTTGAATTTCCTATCGATTTTTGGATTTATAGTCCAAGGGCAAATGACTTCCCATATTAATTTTTTTCATTTGAACGATTAAAATGTAACTAAAAGTTTTACATTTCTTCAGTTAAATCGGGTACCCTGGCCTGGACCATCACAGTATTAACTCCTTGAAAAAAATTGTGGTGCTACAAAGGTGTTAAGTAACGGTAAAAATTATTTTTTTTTTAAATTATTTCTATACCCGCTAGCGTTTTGAAGCTCTTTATAACTTAAGAAAGGACTTAAGGAATCCCAAAATATGTGAACAATTGTTGATAGGTGTATAATAAAAACCATAATTTTGATAAGCTCTCAAAACTTAAATTTCAATTATTGGAAAACTAACAATTTAGCACTTGACACATTTGCACGCTAGGCCTCGATATATGAATTGGATATAAGTTCCAGCCCGTCGGTGGCGTTGCCAAAGTTAGTCCTTGGGGGGGAATCAGTGGGTGCTCGTGGGTTTAGAAAGCTGGAGAGAAAGTTGGGTGTGCCACGCCCAATTTTTACCCAAAAGTTAAAAAAAAAACATCGATTCAGCACCCTCTTGAATGGCAATTGTTGCGCGCTTAACGAAATGAATAAGTAGGTACTTACCGATTCCAGAAGAGTAAATCATTAAGACAGTTTATTGTAACTACAAATCAATAAAGTTGTCAAAAAATTTCATGAGAAGTTCAAAGACGCTCAAAACATATAAAAGTTTGATGGCAAAAAGGGTTAGTTTACCTATTTTTGTCGGTGGTTAGCACTTCGGCCTTGCCGTTTCCTAGTTTTGAAAGTAAAATTCCATACGCCTGTTCTTGTCCAAAATAAATTATTCAATAACTTTTTCATTAAAATCTAGAATTCGTTTGACCATAACACTCTCAATATTTATCATAGCGAAAGCATTTAGTCTATCATTCTTCTTCTTCTGATGCCGTCTTCTCATTGAAGGTTGGCGACCACATTTCTGAATGCGTCTCTGTCTCGTGCCACATGGAATAGTTCTTTAACATTCATTCCAGTCCATTCTCTTATATTACGAAGCCAGGAATTTTTTTTCTTCCTATTCCCTTCTTCCCTGCATTATGTTTTGCAGCAGTATGTATTTGTCGTTGCGCCGAATATGACCTATGTATGCTGTTTTACGGATCTTGATAATTTTTATTAGTTTTCTGTCATGTCCGATGCGTCTCTGTACCTCCTCGTTCGTTATTCTATGTGTCCAGGGTATCCGTAGCATGCGCCTATAAATCCACATCTCGAGTGATTCAAGCTTTTTAACAGTTTGGGCTTTTAAGGTCCAGGTTTCTACCCCCGTACAATAACACTGACCACACCTAACAGGCTAACACTCCATAAACCTTAGTCTAATTCGCAGACATAGACTTCTATTTGTAAACATTGAAGAGTAAGCAATAAATGTCTTTCGAGCAATTTCTATTCTGATCTTGATTTCTTCATCTGGATCCAGAAAGTCATTAATGATTGTTCCAAGATATTTGTATTTTTGAACCCGTTCTACTTGTTTTCCATTAAGTGTGATAACAGGGTAAATATTCGGGTTTTTGCTTATTACCATGAATTTCGTTTTTTCTATAGTGATCCCTTCTGCCCACGACTTGTTCTCCTACCTTCAGCATTGTTGGTTTAACCTTGCTCCAGGCAGTATCAATGTTTGTCGTTGGTGTTTCGGATAGATCCCTCGCAATTAATCCGTTGAACTGCGTTTGGTATGGTTCTTTTTTGAGTTTTTCCAAGCTCACTTTCTTTGATCTTATCGATCGTTGCAGTTTCCTCAATCTCACTTTTACACTGGCCGGCAGTAAGTTGTGGTCAGTATCACCGTCCGCACTTGGATAGGTTTTTACGCTTTTTATGCTGTTTCTAGACCGTCTGTTGACACATATAAAATCTATTTGATTTCTAATAAGATTGTGTTCATTGTAACGTCGCCGAGGGGGCAGTTCATAAAAGGTGTTTTTCCTGGCAGCACTGTATAAGTCTGTCGCCTGTTTCGCTTCTATCTCCCAGTGCAAAATCCTCCACAACATTGCTAACTCTGCTTTTACTAACTTTGGCGTTAGAGTCTCTCATGATTATAATGAGTTCGTGCCTCTTTAGTTTTTTATTACGCCAATTTTTAAGCGCACACCTTATATTACAGGGGTTAATCCATATGTTATTTCATTGTTATTCTGGATCATTATATTTAATTAAGCTATAAAAGTTAAGCAAAATAACGTGCATTGTTCTCGTCTTTTAAAATGTTAATATTCATTATCCATGGGGGGATATATCCCCAGCGGTCCCAGAAAACTCTCTATAATGAGGCAGATGCGGTGCAACTGTTGCATACTATTTCCCGTGAAATGAGGTGATCCTCAAACTTCCTCTATAAGGTATCTATCGACAATCCTTTCGAGGGCTGAACTGATTGGCCTGTAGGCTTTGTCAACAGCGTAGTTAACTCTACTCTGTTTGGGAATGAATGTGACTCTGACACATCGCCAAGCCTTTGGAGCACAACCCAACCCCGTTCAAAGCAGGTGCTGAATCCAAGGGGTCAGCGCCTTCAAGTCGTTTTTGAGTAAGGCCGGGAATATTCCGTCAGGATCAGCTGCTCTGAAAGGGCTGAATGCTATACTCCTTTCAATTATGGCTGCTTCCGCTATTTCCCACTCTAGTATGTGCGGCGCCATCGCCTTTTGATGTGTGCGTTCATCTACACCTCCTCCTCCCGGAAAGTCAACTTCTAGCAGGTGTCGAAGCAACTCCTACTAAAAATACATGGTCTATGGATTAATACTATTTCCTCTCGCCCAGCCAAAAACTTCATCAGCTCTCCGGTAGAGTCCCGGCAATGCTGGAGGCTCTGACTTAGCAGATGTGGTAGGGTAGGCCGCGATGCAAGGCTAGTGCGTACTTCCCTTTCTCATCCCTATGGCCGACAACCTCATCTTGACCCTGACGCTCAGCACCACCATAAGCTAGTGTTCTGCGCACCTGAACTGGCAACAATTCGAGGTAGAGGCGCCAAATACATTTACCCATAAACTCCTTAACCTCCCTCTCCACGGAGAAGTTGGAGCACCAATCTTCAGAGCCCACGCAGATGGGGACCTGCCTAGCTGCCCACCCCCAGACTGCGGTTATGCAAGATGGGGTTTTCTGGGCCATGGCGGCATCGAGTCTCTCCGTGTTCCTAACAGAACAGAGGGACCGTAATATTTGACTGGCCATGGTACATCCTCTCCATGTATCATCCTAATTTCTGCTTCTCCTATGGGTAAAGGAGTTCAGCCCAGCAGTCAAATTGATAAGAGATTTGAAGCAATGGAAACAATACTCCAAACTTTCAGTATTATCCACCCCTATAGTTTGACGAACAAATCAGAAGCTGTGCATTCTAGTCTCGCGCCAACACTCGTAGAAATATAATACGACGGATTCAAAGATTCCGAAAAAGTTATCGTTGAAGAGATTTTGAGGCTAAGACGGCATTTTAAAACGACGGAAATTAGCCAAGAAGTTTACAACCAGTGGCCATGTTTAGACCATTCAAAATTTATTGTTAAATACGATTTTTGCGAGTTACTACGACACTATTTTTAAGTTTCAAATTATTTATTACCATATGTGTTTCAAAGTCCACCTGCGAGCGCTCATTTTCGAAGTGAAAGCTCATAAAAGATTAGTTACGCTCCACAATGGGACAAGATAGGTTGACCAACTTGTCTTTGCTGTCAATTGAGTACGAAGAAGCAAAAAAATTATTTTGATACGATCATTGAACAATTTCCAATGACTAAATCTAGAAAAAAGACATTTTAGAGATTGTTTAATAATTTGGTTCTTCTGTTGTTTTAAGGCTCGTTTTTTTTTTGTATATCGGGTTACTAATGTTAATTAAACTTATTACTAAAAGATCCCTACTTTGGGTATTTTTGGCCATATCACATCTATAAACGCAAGCGACAACTTAGAGCCCACCGCAGCGGCGCGGCGCCGGCGGGGGCAGGGCTGTAGCGATTTGCCATTCAAGGGAACGTCAGATCCTTGTTTTTTAACGATTTTAACGACTTTTAGGTAAAAATTGAGCATGGCACCGCAGAATTTTTGGCCCCCGGAGGGTGAGGCTGCCTCCGCGCCTGCGGCTTTTCGATGAGGGCACCAATTTCTTTTCCGACCCCTGGCGCTAAAAAGTTTTTCTTTACTTCCGACAATAAAGCGTTTTTTTTTTTTAATTTTAAATTTGAATTTGAAAACAAAATCAATAAAAAGAATGTGAAACGTAAGTTTTATTTTATCATATTTCATATTCAATAAATTAATTTACACCATCAAAGACACAAAGAGAGCATTTAAAACCGATCGAGATAACGCTCTAAATATCTTTTGAAGATATTTCATTGAGATCAGTTCGTCGGTATTTTCTCGAGTGTCTACTTTGGTGAGAGTTCTCACAAAGCATTATTTTACCTATAACTTTCTTTATTAAGTCATAAACAATTAAATATTAGAATTATATCGAATTTATGATATAATATGGACAGGCGCATCTTTCCGTGCTGATTGTGAGTGAGCCGATGCTTTTGGCACGTTAAATAATGATAATTAGTGAAGTGGCCGTTTTGCTCTAGAGCCTCCTGGTAGCGCCGAGGTTTATTTTTGTGTACTGGATACCTGACCTGGCCGATACCCAGTGTGTTGTATGTGGGGTGGTTATTGAGGATTTGAGGCAGCGCCACATCAACACTGTGTTTTTATTTGATTGTTATATTTGTTATTATTTTACTTAAATGAGACACCTGTGGTTTAAGATTTTCCACTAACTGTAAAATAGAATTAAGGCCGACTGGTGTCATAAAATGAAGGATGTTAGTTAGCCTCTATGAAAGGATGATGTATTTATATTAGTTTATCTTGTAAAAGGCCTTATAATATATGTGAACTACACCTTTATTTCCTCGGTTTAATTAAATAAAACACTCCGTAACTCGGTATAGGATCTATGGTTCTCCTTAGTACAGCAATTCGACCGATGCCAAGAACGGCTAACAGAATAATATTCCCCGAAAAAAACCCTTGACAGGCCATCCTTTCCTATTTCTAAACAGTAACATCCTTACATCATAAAACTCTAAATATCTTAAAAATATGTGATAAATTACTAGCCTGGCACTATTATCGCAGGCTCCGTGTAAAGGAGGGTTGATTACTCAAATTCGTAGAATGCTCACACACACTTGACATTATTTTACGACATAAAAACTAATAAATTTACACAAGAGGCCTTGCCTTAA
This sequence comes from Pissodes strobi, assembly GCA_016904865.1. NCBI lineage: Eukaryota > Metazoa > Arthropoda > Insecta > Coleoptera > Curculionidae > Pissodes > Pissodes strobi. The sequence goes on along the minus strand of MU193686.1, from coordinate 2,022 downwards.
CAAATGTGTCAATAGGAGACTAATTAATTCTAATCTTAAGTATACCGACTAAATACTATTAATATTGTTTGCTTCTAAACACTAGGCTTTTGTCAAAAATCGAGGAAATGCTCACACGGCCAGACTGACACAAATTCGCTCTCGAATTTCCCACTCTCTCTTAGCCACTGCATTGGTCACTCCAACCCTTAGTATGGCAGCCGTCGACAGACTGCTTGAAACTGTAGGGAAGAAATTTGCACGCAATTTACTTGTCAACAAAATTTTTTGAAGATCGTGAACAAAAAGCAACCCAGTTTTCAGATGGATCAGTAAAATACCGTCGGTAAATCATTTAATTTCAATCGTAATACTTTTCCGCAAAGTGTTGAAGCTTTCAACGTTACTGCAAAGCATAAAAACTTTCAATATTACTGCAAAGCGTAAGAGCTTTCAACATTACTGCAAAAAGTCAAAACTTTCAATATTACCGCAAAGCGTAAGAGCTTTCAACATTACTGCAAAACGTAAACACTTTGAATATTTCTGCAAAGCGTAAGAGCTTTCAACAATACTGCAAAACGTAGAAACTTTCAATATTACTGCAGAGCGTAAGAGCTTTCAGCATTACTGCAAAACGTAATATTAATGCAAAGCGTAAGAGCTTTCAAC